>JAQFZM010000742.1:0-25787 GCA_034695785.1 Galumna obvia | reverse complement strand
GGCGATTTTCTAGGGGGGGGGTCCTATTTCTCATTTTTTCTAGGGGGGGGTATTTTGCTAATTTTGGTCTCGTAGGGGGTACCCCCCTTTCGCCATCCCTGATTAAAACTTTATAATTATATTAAAGAATGAAATTTCCATGATAAATATGTTTTAAGCAGGGATGGCCAAACTTGCCGGCTCCAGGGGGGATTAGGTAGGGGTATTTTGGTCCGAGCTCAGGGGGTATTTTGAAAATGACCAAAAAATGCCTAAAAACGCATAAAACATCGTTTTTAAGCAATTTTCTGACGCATATGACTATATTTAGTTACATTTAACGTATTTTATCAAAAATAATGCAAAAAACTAAGAAATTTTGACAAAAAATGAATATTTCATAATTTTCAAAAAAAATTCATCAAATTTTTTCACTTTAATTTTGACATTTTTATTAAGTTTTATGTTATTTTTCATAAAAATTACAGCTTTTTACTTAATTTTTACTGTTTTTCGACAATTTTCCCCTATTTTTTGCCTATTTTTTCCATTTTTCTTTATGGGGGGGGGGGGGGTACTTTACTTTTCGTCTCATAGGGGGTATTTTCCCAAATTTTCGGCTCCAGAGGGGGTATTTTGGAATATCCCCCCTTTTGGCCATCCCTGGTTTTAAGTTAATTAAATTTTAATTGAAGTTTAGAAAAGTTTTAAATTATATCCAAAGAACTGATAAATGAAGAATAAAAAATATAAATTAAAGTTAAAATTTTTAATTAAATAAAGGATTAGTTGACAAACATTTCAGTAAAACTTTGATACGAATTCTATTATCAGACGTTTCAGAGGTTTGTTTTCTTTTGAGAATCACTTTTAAACTAAACTCAAAGATAAATGGATTGAATTCAAACAAAGTTTAAAGGATTAGTAGGTTTTGGTTAATATTTGAAATGCAATCAGTTTTAGTGTTTTATTTATTTGAAAGTCTGTAATCGTTGTCGAACCGCAAACAGTATAACATTAATACAAATATCACTTCTCTTTTCATTTATATTTTCTCTAAATTAGTTTCAATAAAACAATTGTTTGAAATTAAGAAAAACTTAGTTTAAATTTTCATGACTTCATAGAATTATTCAAATAAAATGATCGCAAAAATAACTTTTTTTAAATCGAAATTTATTCAAATGTGAGTCAAACGTAGATATAATATATAACTAAAAATAGAAACTTTTCTTCATTTAAAGAAAGTTAAATAGAATTTTAGAAATAATTTTTTTAATTAACCAAATTATGTAATAAATTGTAACCAAATTGTAATAAATTAACTGAGTTTTATAATTGTTTTATTTTAAAACATATTTAAATATATTATTGAATAAAATTTGAGTAATTTTAGAGTAAATTTGATTAAACACTTTAACTAAAGTAATGCTTAAAATTTATATTTTGTTAACAAATTATTCAACAATTTATTTGTCTCTATTTTATTCAAACTTGATTTCCGTTAAGTATATAATTGTGAATATATATGTGCAAGTTCACCCAATAAGTGATCTCGTGATAATTCTATTGGAATTCGATTTAGTTCTCAATCTTTAAAATTCTTTTTAATACAAATCTATAGTTCCGTTAATTATAGTTTTTTAGAATAAATTCTATTAAAGACAACTTTTCCTCATATCTTATGGTTTTCACACAAATCGTTAAAATTCTTTCATTGGTCGTAGGATTTGTTTTGGCCCAAACTTTTGGGTATAGAGTCAGAGCGAAACTTCAATATCTCTGAAAACGGGTTGTATCGACAGTTGAAAGCAATGATTGGATTTCAAAACATTAGAAATAATGAAAACGGAAATGAGAACAATATTCATGAATAAGTGGTTCATTTGGAGAGATATTCAATGTCTAAAAAAAATCTCAAATAATATAATATATATTTTTCATAAAAATGTATTCTTTCTCTAAATTCATATTATTTTATAAAAATAAAAGATTGAAATAAACCAAAATTAATCAGTTTTTATATAATATTTTATTAGAAATAAATTAATAAATAATTAGCGAAACTTATAAGTTATAACTTATAAGGTTTTGGTTAATATTTGAAACGCAATCAGTTTTAATGTTTTATTTGTAATCGTTGTCGAACCACAAACAGTATTATAATAACTTTAGTACAAAAATTACTTCTCTTTTCTCTAAATTTTCAATAAAATAATTGTTTGAAATTAAGAAAAACTTATTTTGAATTTTCATGACTTCATAGAATTATTCAAATAAAATGATCGCAAAAAACTTTTTTAAGTCTAAATTTATTCAAATGTGAGTCAAACGTAGAGATAATAATTTATAACTCAAAATAAAAACTTTTTCTCCGTTTAAAGAAAGTCAAACATAGTTTCAGAAACGATCCTTTTTTTGAATAAAAAATAACAAAATTTACATAAAAATCAATAAAATTTGATGCAAACAATTATCTTAAAAGCCTTAAAAACTTAAAATTAAATTTTCTTATTTAAACCATTTATTGTTTTAAATTGTTTTAAGCTATAAATCAATTTCAGAGACAATTAATATAAGTTAAAGTATAATCTATAATTTATCACAATTGCAGAAATTGTTTCGATCATGGCTAATTATTTTAAAGTAAATACCTTGGTATTACTGAGTTAATAAGACTCCATAATAGTGTAATTTATTATTGAAGAAAAAAATAACCATAAGATTGTTATTAATATAATTTTGGCTGAAATTCAAAGTCTATATTATAGAATAGTCTCTAAAATATGTTTTCAAATGCAATGAATATAAAAACAGTTTTATTTTGTTATTAGAATATCAAATAAATAAATCATTAGTTTTTGGGAAAAATTGCATTAAGTATTGCATATACTTTTGTATTCAATTTTTTTGGTCACATTTAGCGCATCACTAATTCATTGAATAGCGAGTTGAATGACTGCCATTACAGCACAGGTAATAGAGTTAAACCAATTGAAAGACTACATAAAAGATAAACTGATTTGAAATTATTTGAGAATTGAATTCAAAAGAAGAACCGTCACTACTATACACTTCTATAGACTACTATACACTGTTATACCAACAAATATTGTGACACAATTCATAGTTTTATTATAATCAATATAATAGTGTCTATTGAAAGAACACTTCCCCAAAGGAAAAGCATTCACTGTTCGCCTCTTTTTTATAAATTATTAATTAATAGAATATGAATGAAGAAGAAAAAACTCAATCAATCTTTTTCTCACTGAATGCTAACTTAATTTTCATTAAACACTTAACTCAGACTCACATTAATTTTGAATCCTTTAATAAAGTGTTTCTCAAATAAAATTAGTGCCCCTTTTAATAGATTCGTGAAATTAAATTACCGGAAAAACTCTTCTCTAATATTTCTCTAAGAAAAGTCAATTAGAAGAGAAAACTTCTTTTGAATTAATGAAAACTTATATTATTTTAATGATTTCATATTCATTAAAGAGTGCGGGAATACCAATGAATGCCATTCCCTTCCTTTTGCTTCAAACGACTGACACAATTAATTTGAAAAAATATTTATCAAAAGGAAGTTTTGCAGATGAATTAGCTATAGATCAATAGCCAGGCTAATTTAGCTATCACATAAAGAACCTATGTATTAGACATGTGCATTAAGTAACATTTTTTTGGAGAATATTACCCTGATCAGTATTGAGAAAATATTGTAGTAATTGAGAAAAATCAGTAAAAGTCGATATTTCCTCAAAAGAAGATAATCCCTACCATTAAAAGTAAGACTTTATACAAACAATTTATTTTATAAAAACTCTTTTAATGATCGAAAGTTAAAGCCTTTGAAATGCAATTATTTATAACTGAAAAAAAAGAGTATAAAAGTGAGGAATATATCACTCGAACTGACAATTTGTTAGACACTTATATTAAGAATTCAGTTTTGAGGCAAAAAATCTTTTCCTTTTCATAAAAGTTTAGATTTTAAAGAAATGGTTATTAAGAATTGAATATTTTCTTATGACTGACTTCAGAGACATTTAAGGAAAACGTATAGAAAAAATAAAGAAGTTATTCAATAAAATTCAATACAACAAACTTTTTATATTATTTTTATATTCTCTTCTCTCAAAATGAAGTCAATCTTAGGTTCGTTTTGATATAATTTTCTACTTTTTCTTATTATTATAAAAGAATAGAAAATAGATTCTCTTTAGAGAGAAATGAAATGATTGTGATATTAATTTTAACTTATGTTCAGTCATCAGTGAACATGTGTTGGCCAGAATGAGCGGCACAGGATATCGGCCGCCTTCTATCATCCATTGAACGAATAAACTTTTCTTTGAGTAAAACATTTTTTGTTGTTATTCTATTAATTGTTATATTGTTTTCTTATGTAAGACTCAGAGAATATGGAGAGACAGACATTGACTCTAATGATTAATATTTGAGTTCAGACGAGCGTAAAGCCATCAAAAGTGTGTGCCATTGATCTGAGACCCAGTGTTTAGAACGTCAGTGCCGTCTTCTCTAATGATATTCTTCAAGTTTTGTGTGATATTCTTAATGAGATTTGAAATCAATTAATGGTCTTTTGTTTTGTTCCAAAATCTTATTTCTTGTCTCAAAAGAATTCCTTTGTTTTATTGCATGAGTTTTATATAAAAATTGCCATAAAATTCAAATTTACAGATAAGTCTATGATTTAGTGAATTCACGCTATCGTTCAAATGCTATCCTCTTTTTTAATGTATGTCTAACAGACACTGTTTTTACTTATTTTTTGTTTCAGAAACGACACGCTTTCTGTCAATATTTCAAATCCTTAATGTCTTTAAATTTTAATTTTTCCTTTAAGTTAAAGATTTTTCAAAACATTGTCTGATATTAATATTTGAATATTAAATATACATTAATGACACGAAACACAGCCATCAAAACCAATGTTTTAAATTCTTTTGAAAAACACCTCTTTTTTCAAAAGGAAGTCCACATAAAAAGTTTCAATACATTTGTCACTTGTTTTTATTTATTTTCTTTTGGGTTTTCACTACATTTGCCGAATAAAATAAAGTAATACTTGAATCGGGTATTTGTTTTTTTCAAGTTATTCCATGGATAGGGAATTGCATCTTTGACATTTTAAGTTACAATAAAATAAAATAAATTTAATAATAAAAATAAGTAATTAATTCTATATTTCAATTTCATAAAAAACACAAATTTTTTCTTCAAAAGTATTCAATAAAATTTATATCATTAACTAATGCCGTAAATGTAGTGTTCATTGAATTTAACCACAAACTTGTTTATGTTATTAATGTGTCACTCGTTTTGTTGAAACTTTTCGATGTTTTTTACATTTATTTCTCTTATTTTAAAAGTTTTCTTTCAATCGAATTGAGACATAAAAAGAGTAAATCCTTGAAAATCATTACTTGAAAGGAATTACAGTTTTTCAATATTATTGA
Source organism: Galumna obvia (assembly GCA_034695785.1). Classification (NCBI taxonomy): domain Eukaryota; kingdom Metazoa; phylum Arthropoda; class Arachnida; order Sarcoptiformes; family Galumnidae; genus Galumna; species Galumna obvia. The sequence goes on along the minus strand of JAQFZM010000742.1, from coordinate 20,319 downwards.
TTGAAAACCCAATAAGTCTTTTCTTATTAATGGTTTTAATAGAATAAAAAAAATAATTAATGGTTTTTTCAAAATAAAATTAATTGAACAAGAGCATAATTTGTTTTATAAAGTTTAATAAATCAAAGCAAAATCAATGGAATGCAAATGAGCAAGGTCATCGAAGACAAATGGCAATGAATTTGTTTAAAACCAACTCTTTAAGCAAAATGTCTCTGAATTTATTGAAAAATTGAATAAAATTTTATTCAATATATCGATAAATGATATGAAAATTGAACAAACTTTTCATATAATCTAATTATGGCTTTTTAAAGGAAAACATCATTTATCTACTCTTTCTCTTTTTTGATTGAAAAAACATTCGAAGCCAAGAATTAGAGTAATTTTATTATAAAATATTAAATATATTTCATAAAAATTTGTTTTTAAATTTAGGATTTGACGGTATTCAACAAAATTTGAGATCTCTTGCGGTTTGAAATCTAATTTTGAGTACACTTTAAGTTAAGAACAAAAAAATAGTTTTAGCGTAAAGTTAAAGATATGGCAAAAATAATGTAAAATTCAACAGAAAATGTACTTTAGATACACTCGAGAGAAGAGTAAAACAATTTGTTGGCTTCAGTCGAACCAAATTTACTTTTAATACATAATATTCGAGACATTCGTAAAAGAAAGTGATTTATATGAATCGAAAATCAATTGCTTGGCAAACCATAGGACTGGTACCCAATAAATAGATACTAGACATTAGGTTTTTTTTCGTTTAATCTAAAAACATAGTCGCAGTGCTGAACATTAAATTGCTTTTCGCTTTTATATGTCTTTCCTGTCTTTGATTTTGACTGAAGAATATCTAAGAATTTATGATTCGATCTAAAGATTCGGTGTTTTTATTGAGAATTGATTGCAACGAATAAACCACAAACAGAGAAAACTATTACAGATATTAGAAATATATGAGAAATAGATTAGAAAATAGTGAGTAAAGTAATGACTAATTTATAAAATGAGAAATTTTATGCCATTTATACTGCGATTCAATGCACTTATAAATGGCTGCAGTTTTCACCGAAAAAAGTGATTTTCTAATAATAATAAACTGATTTTATTGAGGTTTTGCTGTAATTGCAAATAATGATGGACTCAACTCAAAGAAAATAATTGAGACATTTGTCATATTTTTATGCTCTCAATAAAAGTCGAAGAAATGGTCAAATATTTTATAGTTAGTCTCGAATAATAATAATACTGACAACAAATAATGAAAATTAAACTTTAATTAAATAATAAATTATTATTAAAGTTATAATTAATTCTGTTTTATATCAATTTTTAAATTTGATTCAAAAGTATATCTAAATCAAGAAAAAAATGATTATACATTGATTTTAAAAGTATTATTAGATTAAGGATCAATTAGAGAAATTTCTTTTTGCTCTCAACATCTGGTAAATCAAATCGAGTGTTTAATTAGAAAATAGGATATAATTAGTGCTGTTCGGCAGTGATTACATGAGATGTAAGTAAGCGTTCTTTCAGGCGTTCAAAAGTCGATCGTATCGTATCTTTTCTTCAGTGAATGACTTGAGAACCCAATATTAAACACATTTTCACTAAAATTAAAATCTACGAAACTTTTGGAGATTTTCCACAAATTAGTTATTAGTCATTATATTAAAGAAGTGAATAATTATTTTTTAATTAAGTCGACATCAAATTATTTGGACAATAAATATCTGAATTAATTATTAAAAAGAAATTATCAAATATTCCAACAATTTTTAGCGAATTCTTTAATAAATTCAAAAAATGCATAATAAGGAACAATCACTTAAAGGTATAACCGGAACATATTTCGGAGTCATTTGGAAAGGAATGGAAAAAATTTAATTTGAAAATCAGATAAGAGTTAGAAATCACTCTAAAATAATAATTCGTTAATCCTATTAATATTCGTTTATTATACTTATGGAAAGGTCTCATATGAATAACCAAATAATACAATAGTGACGAACAGTCATTAGACGAGAGTATTATATTCTGGCGGCAAATATTGCTTTCATATCATATGCGCTGAAAGGCATTAATATAAGTCATTACTTTCAAGTTTTCAGTTAAATAACACTGAATTCATTTCAGGGCTCACCATAAATATATTAAATGTCTTTTCAGAATCCTATTTATAGTTCAGAGGAAAAATATTTTTCTAAGTATTGAAACATTCAAAGAAAAGTTCATTTATTAATGTGTTGTGACTTATATGGAGGCAAATATAAAAAATTTCAGTTCCTTTACTTTTTCATTCTTAATGCTGTACTGCTTTCTAGAGATTAACCAATGAAATGGATTTTCTCCACAAGTAATCCATCACTATTTCAATTGAATAATAAATATATTACTTTATAATGAAAATATTTATTATTTTTTATACAATGAGCAAGGTTCAAAGTAATTTTTTTTATATAAAATATATTTTCAAAATTTTAAGCCTTAATTTAATAATAACTTATAACTTAACTTATATTTTCATTTTATTTCTTTATTATTTGTTAATTATCTAGTTAATCTTGCATATCCTGTATATTACACATTGACGTCAAACTTTTAATATGAATCCCAAGACTATTAATCGGATGAATTATAAGCTTATCATTCAGTGTTTGAAATTAGAGACAGAATTTCTTAAAAGTAATGTTTGGACACATTTTCCCATTAATGCATAACATATTCAGAATAAGATTTATTTGTTAGTCATATATTCTCTTATCTCACAATAGATTAACTAAAATGTTGTATAACATAAGAAGCCGTTGTGTTTGAAGAATATGTTTCACAGGCTTTGGTCTCAAAGAAGAGCATAAACTGATGCCAAATGTTATATTCACTGATTTGTGAGCAAATGATTTATTTTTATTATGTATATAAACAATAACATTGACGTATAATCTCATTACAAGCCATGAAACTGTTGGCAATACTATTGTCAAAGTTTTGTACTAATTTTAGTGCCTTTAGTGCCACAACTCTTTGAGTGTGAGCTCTATATATATAAATGTATGAGAATATAAGAAAACCTTTAGTGTACTCACAATAAAGTGTATCAAACATTAATATGTAATACAATATATGAATGACTATAATTTGGAGCCTTTACTCACAAAATTGCGAGAAATTTCATTAATCAATCATAACATGAATTATATGAATACAACACAAAAAAAATCTGATTATAATAAGTTTGAAAAAATTGGTTAAAATTTTTTCCTCGTCTATTATCTCATCAGCAGTTTTTAGGAACACTTTTGATGTGTAACTGAAAGGCATTGAAAAAACATTTTTCATTTTGAGTTTATGCTTATTATTCGGTGATAACAAAGCAGTGAATAATATTTAAAAATGGCTTTTATTATAAAAGCATTTATTCTTTGATTACCGGCTTTTTGAGACCCTCTGAGACCTATGGCTATGACTGTCACTCCTTTTGTTCGCTAATTATAGTGAAATGAATGCAATTTTTAACTAATATTAAGGTATATACTATTCTGTGCTTTTGAAGAAGTCTATAGTTTTTAATCTTTTGAGTGAAAATGAAAATTAAACTAATTTGTAATTACAGTAATAAATGTCGGGATAAGGATTACAGTCATTTCTAAATATTTCGTTCGCATAATAAACAAAAACTCATTAATTATAAATATATTCCTCTTTTGAAGCTATAATTTCAAACAAATTTTGAAAATTATATTAATTTTTGTTTGTTTTGCTTTTTTCCAAATCATATTTAATTTGATTAATGTTTAGTAATGTTTAGTAATTCATTTAATTTAACTTTCATTTCAATATTTTCTCCAATAATTAAAGAAAATGTATTTTCAGAAACATTAGTGAACTATATTTAAGACAAACATTTAGTAAATGATTTGAAATAAAAGCACAAAACTCTTTGAAAAGAGAAAACAAAATTCAAAAATAATTGCCAAGAGCTAACTCTAACAAAACATTCTTTCATATAATTCCCTCAATAATCCAAACGAATACTTTTCTCTAAACTTTTTACGAATCGCTTTATATTTTATGTTTCAAATAATCAAAAATATATTATTGATCACAATATTATCTAGATCATTATTTTCTTCAATCATAGTATTTTCAATATTTAATGGATTTTTTTAATAACAAGGATATTTTCTTTTGAATAGTAATTTCAAATCCCCGAATGAAACTAATCTGAATAATCTTTGAATTAATTTGAATTAGCAAATATCCGGTCAATTTATTCGTCTCTCATCTACATACACATATACAGGATCCTTTATTGAAAAACAAGACTATTTATCTAGCAACTGGCAAACAATGTTTCACTCTCTCAGAACGGATGTACTCTCTATAGGCGTTAGTATTGGTATAAATTAATAGTATTTTTTTCAATCAATTGAATTAAAGTCAATTTTGCATTTATTTATTTAAATGTCGACCAAACTATTGGTTAATAAATGGAAATGAATGTCATATAAATCATATTATATTAGCCCTGAATTATATCAAATTTTATGTTTATTCCATTATTGAAAAAATGAACTCATTTTTCAAAACTATTTTCTTTTCGATAATTCTAAAGGAAAAAACAGTTAAGAAGTTTTGAATTTTTTATATCAAATTTTATGCAAAGAATTGAATTCACTTCTATTTTCAGTATCTCTTATTTTTTGCCTCTTTTTCTCACAAATATAAAGGGAATGACTGAATGTCTGAACTCTGGGGAGAAAGAAATAGTAACGGAGAGGATATTCGATCCATCACTCGGGTATCAAAACTCGTGTTCTAATGGGAACAACAGGACTAGAGGTCAAGAAACTATCCATTAAACTGAGCACAAGTTATACATAATCTATGAGTCGAATATATGAAACATTACTTTTAATAGAATTCAATATTTGAGTAAAATATCAATAATAATAGTAATTGAAATTTAATATAAAACTATTGATTGAAAGTAATGTCCGATAATTTGAAAAAATTGCCCGAATATTCAATAATTCAGTTTTGATATATTCTTGCGCTCAGAACACATACGGAGCCCAAACACATGACTATCATATGAAACAAAAAGACTGTATTAAACTTTAATGAAAACTTTGATAGATTTTGTGTCGACCCATAACTGTCATCAAATAATTATTTAATGTTTAAAAGACATGTTTTCTCTTTAATTTATGCTCAGAAAAACATTTTTCAATCACTTAAAGAGAGCCCATAAGACGTTTCACTTTTTGGAGCTCTTATTCTAATTCTCGTCGTTTGCTTTTAGACTATTTTTCATTTAAAGGAATTAAAAGATATTCATCTCTTCTACTTCGCTCTTCTTTTCGCTTTTCTTATTCTGTGTGGAAAACTTGATGCACATAAGTTTTGTTCAGTCAATTAACTCATCAAATGTTAAGCTCGAGTTCACTCATCGAATTTGTAGTGAATTTTTTATTCAATTGCCGGAACAGAAGCCAACAAATTATCTCCGATTTCAACAATTTGTTTGAAAAATCACTCAATTTTTAGATTTTTATTTTTTTAATGTTCGGCACAACTAAAAAGAGCAGAAAATCATTTGTTCAGAACTCGTTATTTCAACAATAAATTCGAGAAAACATTTTTTTAGACAAATTCTAAATCGAAATGAAAATAAAAGTAAATTCTGTTTCGTTTATTTGAGTTTATATCGAAAATCTGGTCTTAACTTTTGATTTCTGTTTCTATTTATTTTCGGGAAATTCAATCCGTATATAAATTTATTTGTGATCTCGAGTTTCGTCCAATAATTTCTTTCGGCGACTTTTCTTTCTTTGGTTTTGATTCCCTCTTTTGTGTCACTTAAAGTCCAGAAAAATATTTTTTCCTTACATTTCACTTCCATTCTGTTGTTGTTAACCAATCCTTTTGATAGAGTGAGCACAGAATATATAGAGAGGGGACACGAATGACATAGTTTTGTCAGACATCTGATAGACAGGCAATGCTTTGAATAACATGTTCTGAACCGTTCGGTCACTTTTTTGTATGCTTTTCAAGGAATGAATGCATTACTGATGAGAAGCATAGATGAGATCCCAATCCCTGTCGTAGTCATAAGTTTTCATTTATTTCGCTTTTATTCTCATTAAATACAAGTCTTTCAAAAACAGTAAACGAATTGTAAATAAAAAAAATCAATAATAGTTTCAAAGACAGCGACTATTGATTTAATAACGAAAAAGAATAACAAACTATAAGTTAAAGGAATTAAACAAAAATTGAATTTAATTTCAGTGAAATCAATATATTTTTCAATTTAAATGTTTATTCGCCGAAATTGAAAACTTTTAAATTTTATATTAATTTAAATTTTGTCTTAAAAACGAAATTCAATTCAATTTAATTTCTTTATTTTTTTTATAGAAAAGTATTGAAAATTGGAATTCAATTTCAAAGATCTCTTCATTCATGAAATGATAATTTTTCGCTTAAATAGATTCAAATCTTTAAATTTCTATTAAGTCTTAAATCTTTTGCTCAAATTTAATGAGAGATTATATGATTTAAATTTATTTGAAAAAAATAATATCAACTCATTATTGTGTAAAACCTCATTAAAAACCAAAGAAAAAGAGTCGAACTTCTATTGAATTGCACTCAAATCCGATAAAATCTTATATAAATTGAAATTTAATGTCCATTAAGTTTGGTTTCAAATGTCGAACGATTACTATAAGAAAATGTCCAAAACTCTTAACAAGAAACTATTAGTTTATTATAGAGTTTTCTCGAGAGATTAAATCCAAACTTAGTCGTTTATAATTGTTGGCACTTTTTTGTCCCTTGTTAAATTCTACTTATTTACAGATGTCTTTTTCAACTAAAGAATTTGTTTGTCAAAGAATACAAACTTTTTGATAGTTTTTATTATTTTTTAATTGTCTTCTATTCAACAATTAAAGACAGGGTTAGCTTAAAAGTATTCCAAGATATTCCTGAAAAGGAAAAATCGACAAAATACCCCTGGGATGTTCAAAATCTTAACATTACTTCTATGGAGAAGCACGAGGTCTGTTGTGGTTTTCAGATCCCATGGGATAATAACCCCTTGAGGTCGCCTTCTTTAGCCATTCCTGATTAAAGAAAAAAAAGGTATTGACGTTATATAACTTATTTATTTGGAGACAATCCTTGGAATTATGTTTTATTCTATTAATAATTAATTGACAGAAGATTTGACCTCATTTTGAATAAAGTGGACAATAATAAAGTCATACCATATTTGATCACTAAATCATATTTTAAAAATTAATGAGTCCCAGATTTTCTGGCAAATATCACCCTTCAATTTTTAATACAATAGGTTCAACTGTTTCAGTGGAGACAATTAACTTGTTAATATTGCAAATAATACTTTTATCATTTAGTTAATATGAGGACATTTTTCTATTGATTTCTTATCTCATATTTAATATGATATAGACTTTTAACCGATTGATATCTCATATTCCACTTATATTAAATGTGTGCACTCATTGTACTAAATGTAAACTTTTGTTGAATTAATAAATGTTTGTGACTAACAATGGATCAATAGTGACAATAGTCTAGTACAAAATAATAATAATGAGGGTATAATTATAGCTAACTTTTGATATTAAGATATGAGAAAATTGAGTCAAACATAATGTCATAAAATTCGATGAATTATTTATAACATTATTACAAAAAGTAATATTGCATCAAGGTGATCATAATTAAAAATTGAATGCTATGTGCAAGATTATTAAAAGGCTAACTGACTAACAGAAGCCATTGAATTGATTATTTATCGTGACTTAAATAATATTAGATATCAATTCATGCGATAATCGATTTTTTATGTCCACAACTAATGAAAACTAGGATTAGTTTTGAGTAAAAATCCAAAAGACATCAATAAATTCAGTGATAGTTAAGGGGAGGGAATATATTTATAACAAATGGCGAAGAGTTAAGGGAGGGATCAGACCATAAAAACTTTACATAATAAAGACATAAACAAAATGAGAAACGAATCCTCTTTTAAACAAAAAGTCATCAAAAATTATATTCAGTTTCGACCCATTATTGACCGCTTTGTGATCCCATGAATGACCCGTTAGTGGTCATCACTGAATAAGTTTAGTCTAAAAATAACATTCAATTATCTGTTTCCTGAAAAACCTATAAAAACCAATAAAACCAAAACAAAAGTCAATAGACATTAATTGTGACATAAATTGAATTTAGAATAAATGCGAATAAAAGTTAATACATATTTAATTACAATTCAATAAAAATACGAAAAAATTATTTGTGAATTATTTGTGAACACAAAAAAAGATTAGTTAATTAGTGAACACATAAATCTTTTTTGGTCTCACTTTTGAATAAAGAAAAAAGAAAAAGTTTTGCTTCCAATTATCGATTACTTTTCCTCTGAACGCTTCGCTCAAAGCACAGACTGTTAGCTAAACATAGACTGTGCGACGACTATAATATGCAGAACACAGAATCATATCAATAATCATATGAAGAAAATCGCTGAAAATCTCTGATTTTTTTTCTATTTTTATAAAAAGCACCAAAACTTTAATATGAGAAATGGTTTTGAGATGAGAGAAATCTATTTCGAATGCAATGACTGAAGTGATCTAAATCTGAGCACAATTTCATTTTCATATCTATCCTCTCTTTCAACACAACATAACATTACAGGCGTTGAATACAGAATTTCGAATATATTTAGTGAGATATAGATATATAGATATTATATATATAAATATATACCAAAAGAATATATTTTTAATATACTTTATGTGGATTTTGGTGAGTGAGGGGAGAGGGAGAGAGAGGGAGAGAGAGGGAGAGAGAGGGAGAGAGAGAGATCGTTTGAATTGCAATCCATCAAAGTCTCAGAGAGTGGTCTTATATTAGAATACATGCCTTTTTGAGTGGAGTAAGAATTAAGTAGTACTTAAAACTATTTTACTTTTTTTGTGACTCAAAACTATACAAAAAACATTTGACATTACAGTACGCTTTACTCATAAACAGTAACTCATCTCAAGTGTGTACTCAAAACTGTTCAAAACTGAAAAAATATTTTTACAGTTTATTCCGCTTTTATAGTCTGTTATAAGAGTTTAAAATTGAAATTTTCAATCCGTCGAATAGTTTTCGTTTCGGTGAAAATCAAATTAATTTCGAGACATTACTGGCGGCCAAACAACGGCTCAATTGTATGGAGTACTACCAGTGTTAACACTACCAACACTTTTCTAACTATTTATCAGATTTAAGAATTGTATGAACAAAAATACTACCATTTTTTAGCCTAAAAATGAAAGGCCTTTAAAAATGCCCGAAAGGAAATTTCTCTTCTCTTTTACTTCTTTACATTAGTATTTCATTATAACCACTCATCCCTTTTTATGTGGAGCTAAATATGGCGGCGCTCAGAATAATTCGCTAATAAATCATTTGATGGCAAACTAGTAGTAGAAGAAGAAATAGAAGCCGAAAGAGATACAGATATTGCAGATCACCGATTAAGCCAAAGGTCATAAACATTAGACCAGAGAATAGCCATAAAAAATTGCAGACGAAAAAAGTGGTAATCAATATAACATTTTTCCATATTATTCCTCACTTATCCCTCTCTTTTCGTTGATATTTAATGTATAGCTTTATAGTTCATATATTCAACTGAATTATTGAATGTTATTATTATTACTATTTTTTCCTTTCGCTTATATACGAATAATTGGATTTCACGGACTTTTGCATTGCTCTCAACCAAATCAAAGGCGAAAAATGCAGTAAATAATTCTTCTCTTATATAATTCACACCACAAATCATATCCTAAACAAAAAAATTAGAGCCAAAGAGACTCATTGCATGCATTTGCAATGTTTGCCCACTTTTTCTCATAGTCTGGTTATGTCTGTGCATCAAATGGGAGAAAATGACATCAATCATAACTGACAATAATATTGATCGCCATTTATATGGATATACTCTTCGCCATAAAATCCAATCGTCACTACATTTGAAAATTTATTTTATAAAATATATATAAATTCATAAAATTTTTAGTGTTCCGCCATTTTTCACTATTTTATTCATGGAACTGATCAATCGAATAGCCTTTATATTGGAGTTACTTTGAGCTTGCACAAACAACGCTTTCTTTCAAAACAATGCCTTCAATATTGATTTTAAACTTTTTATGCTCTCATCGTTTAATTGCATGTTTATGCTAATTTATTGATTCCAGCTCATAATTGCTGAAAACTTGGTTATCCCTTTAATAAAATCAAAATTTGTGGCATAAAAAGCATATTCTATATATACGTCTATAATAAAGAATCCCTCGTTTTATGAATTGAATTAATGGAAGTCAACAAAAAACAGAATAAAAAATTGTGCTTGAATATAGATTTACTCATATACATAGATATACATATCAGCATTGCATAACACATACACATACTTAACTCACAGAATAAATATTGATATTTGAAAAGATTTCCTCATAAAACTTAATGAAAGACTTGCGTTCAAAGAGTTGTTTTACTCTAATATAAACTCAAAAATTCAGACAAAAATAAGGGAATTATAAGAATGCAATAACTATTAGTCGGATATAATTTACTGTTTGTCTAAAGAAAAATAAATTGAAATTAGAGTTTCTGCTCGAGAAGTGGCCGAATGGGGATATTCTGGCGTTAATCAGACATAAGTTATAAATGAAATAATAAAAAATAATGTAATTTTGGGAACAAAAGAGAAAAATTTTGTGTGAAATAGTAATGAAATAAAAAATAATGGATGCAATCATTACTACTCTTCGGGAAAGTTATTCGGGCGAAAGAGTATAGACGACTCAAATTGAGAGAAATTGGAGGAAACCGTCTCTTTGTATATAATGTATGCAAACATTAGATGTGTGTTATTGGCATAAACACTATGAAAGAGAGGGTAACGAAGACATACATATTTCTCTCTCTAATAGAGAGGGATATCTCAGTGAATGTCATATCATTAAAATCAAGGATAAACAGAATGTAGTCCTCCTTCGATGGGTTTTTGCCTAATTAATTCAAAATGATCAATATAAATTACTTATGCCATCAATTTTAGAGCATCATTCAAGTTTTCAAAATAATAGATCATTTGTCTGCAATAAATTGATAAAATTCCCGTCTGAGTCATTCTCTATTCAAAAATAGATAAAAAATAGTGATATTCCAACGAAACATAAGCCCAAACCAATTGGTTTACTCTTTGTTTTGTTTTGAAATACTGGAAATGTATTTATCATTTGAAGCAAAATATGTTTACATTACATAACAAACAACAAAGGATTCAATACTCAAATATATGCCATAAGTATGTCAAACATCAATGAAATATATAAATCCATATAAAATAACATATATTTATATTTATGTTAAAATAAAAATATTTGGCGTTGATATGGACCCGGAGAGTAAGAAGTGAGTGAAGAGAGAATAAGAGTGGAGAGAAAGAGGAAGAGAGTCATATGGTTTGAATAATTTTTACGGTCAGTAAATAAAGTGGAGAGACTTTTATATAAAATATAATTTATTTTTTTCTTTCGTTATTATTATTTGCTTGTTATGAGAGGATCGGTATATCCATTCTGTATAGTATGAGAAGAGCAGAAAAGGAAGTAAAAAACTAATACACAGAATATCTATTCAGTAGTCGTCTGACAGAATTGGTTATACTCTCTATTCTATATAAACTAATCAGACGTTTGAAAAAAATATTCAATTTATTTATTTATTATTACAATTATTATTATTATTATTATTACGACATAAATATGAGACCAAAATTAATATCATAACAATCTAACTAGATTCTTGTTACTAGATCATTCAGAATAACTTAGAACTGGGTTTGTTTTAATGAGTTCTTTCATCAAATAATGCAATAGATTTAAGTAACGGTTTTCAGTATAACGTAATAATAGTGTAGTAATAGTGGAGTGACATTAAATCAGATCAGAGATAAGGCATAAACTATTTATTAGATCAAATGCTTTGCAAGTGATGGACGGATGGACAGCACTCTCAGAATTTTAAGAAAAAAGTGAGTCCTGTCTGTAATTTTAATTTAATCTTTGAAAGTATAGTAAAAATCGTTTATTAATTATTTATCAATAAATCGGTTGTTTTCCAGTCGAGGGAACGAAAAATTGAATCAAAAATAAAGAAATTGAGAAATGATTTCGCATTTTTTGATTAAATGAATGAGTAGTCGACTGACAGTGCAATCAATTATTTGCTCTTTTGATTCACTGAATTCAGAGAGAGTTGAGAGAGAGTTGAGAGGGAGTTGAGAGGGAGTTGAGAGAGAGAGAGAGAGAGAGAGAGAGAGAGAGAGAGAGAGAGAGAGAGAGAGAGAGATTCACAGTTTTGATATATTTTTGTGAGTGAAATAAAATAACGGTTTGAAACGAATACAACCAATGGTTAAATGTTTTCAAAATCTAAATCGAGAGGAAAAATCAAAACCAAAAAGAAAGGGAAGAGAATTGAAAGAAGAGTAAAAAATTACTGCTCTTTCGATACAAAGAGTGAACTCTCGACACAAGAGTGAAGAGTAGACGAAAGCAAAGTTGGAAATGTTTGAAATGCTTGTTATTCACTCAATCGAAGAATATGCTGATTAAATAGAGGTCCGAATCTAAATAATAAAATATAGTCAACTCTAAAGCACTTCACATAATAATAGAATAGAGAGAAGAGAGAGAAGAGCACAGATTGATAGACAAATAGTCAATCCTTAGCGCTCACTATTGAGAGAACAATGAAATTCTCTTTAATGTCAACGAAAAAATGCAAAATTCTGTATTTTTTTCTCAAACTATTTATTTAAAGTTAAAGAAAAGTATCGAATCAAAGATTAACTTATATTTGAATATTTTGGGGAAATATTACAAAACAAAAAAGTTTGTATTCGACTTAACAAGAGTTTCAACTAAACATGAAATACAACAAAGTTTTCATCGTTTGTCTCTGTTTTATACCAGAGCTCATCAAAATTGGAGAAGTCGTTTACTACAGCCTAACATATATTACAAAATAGTGAATGGAGTGTAAGAGAAGTTGTGCCCATTTTTCTCTTTTTCAAAAAAAGACTTAATTTGATAAACACTTAAATCGATTGAAAGAGGAATAGAAAATACAAAACATAAGAATATGGCAAAAGAGGTAAACATTGTTACGGGTTATTCATGAATAGTATTAAAACTTTTATTACAGATCTATATAACAGTTACTCTCAGTTCTTGTGTGTCTTTTGCACAAATAGTAAACCAAATAATATTTTATTAATAGAGATTTAGAGGAAAACCAATATTTAATTTCCAAAATAATAAAAATTAATATAAATTTGAATATTTAATGAGTTTTCGAAACGAAATTATTTCAAAGGTTTTTATATATTGAATGGAAAGTCATTAAAAGCGATGGGAATTCGTGTTGAGAGAAGTGTCGAAAGAAGTGGCAAATAATACAATTCATCAAAAACTATCTCTTATTGGAAATCATTCATTGAATGCATTGGTGTTGGACTCAAACTAATAATAAGTAAATCGCTTTTAGCACAGAATATATTGGATATAATTGTGTGACAGATAAGAGCTAAGACTTGTTATGTGATAATCAGTGTTGAGAAGGAGTTGTAGCGGAAATCGATGTCCAGTTTTTATGCATAGATTGTCGTAATAGAAGACAATCGCAGTAAAGGTTTAGTATATTAGAAATCCATTGAAACGCATATTATATATAAATGTCTTTCGCTAATAATAATGCAATAATAGAAAGTAATACTGTCCTCTAATGGGGACAGAACTTACCGGCCAAAGACAGACAATATCGTGGAAGCATCACAAAGACAAGTACTCTCCAGAGTATTGGACATAAATTGTGTCTTTCATAAAACCTGTGCCTCAATGTGTGAGGCACTGGCATAACATGTTGTGGTGGGCTAACAACCGCACGTTCCTTAGGCTTCCCCAGTGTTTCCCTTTCTCTCACTTTATGTTCAATTCTTTGTTCTAATTGTGGAGAAAATTCCCTTTTTGTGCGGTTTTTACATAAAAGACCAACAGTTTCACAACTATTGGTTTCGTTATTCGTAAACGAATTAATCAGTTTTGAAGTGAACAACATTTTTGTCGATCACTCTTTCTTTATCTTCTCTTAACTCCAGAAGAATAAGTTTCATATTTTTAACACAAGTTTTCAGATAAAAACCCAAAAATATTATCCAAACATCAGAAAAGTATTGACCGCAAAGTTTGTGATCCTTTGAGAGCCTCTAATGATCACAAATAACGATAACCTCTTCAGAAAAATTGAAAAAATGGTGTAAAGAGTCTTTGAGTATCGACACTATCGACAACACTATATGTGGTTTTCAGCCAATGATTTGTTGATAGATTTCACAAAACGTTTGAAAATATATCTTATTTTTTGTGGATAGTCTTCACAATAGAAGAGGAAATAAGTGTTTGGAAATCACTTTCTTTTCTCACAGAAAACACTCTGAAAACAGACAATCATTAGAACGAAGAAGTGATGCACTGAAGAAGTGATCGCAAGAGAATCAACTCAAGTCAAGTCAAACGATGAGATACTCGTTCAGTGAAATACGTGAACCACTCACTGATAGCTCTTCTTTAAGAAGAGTTACGTAATTCAGAGCTCATATAAAGCATTAGTTTTTTCTCTTTTGTTTCGGTTTTGGTATTATTTTCGTCCAAATGATTACATAAGAAGAGTGACTCAGAATAAAGTTATTGTTGGCTGTGTTTAGCTCTCTCTTTATTACCCGACAACTTCTGCAATGGTTTTACAGAAACACTTCTATGACTCCAACTTCACAACAGTTCAGTCGAGTTGAGTCCCGGCTATGACTTTGCGCAGGTCTTCACATTGTGTGCACTAACGCCACAAAACTAATCAATTCTCATTCAATCCACAACTTATTTCAAATTATAATAACAATTTTAACTTTTAACTTGTTCATTTTCATTCAACACATTTATATATTTAATAATTCATACTTTCAATTATTAAACACAAAAACAAAATAATCACTACTTTTAAACCATATTTTTAATGATTTCACACGAAATGAATGTAAAATCAATTTTTAAAACTAATTTCAAATTATTATAAAATTTAATATTAGTTTAAAAACATATTTTAATGATTCTATTCTTAATTTGTTGTCTATTAATCATATAAATTATATAAATGATATAATAGACCACAAAAACATTACTTCATATTCACGACTAATACAAAAAGGGGTAAACATTTTATTGAACCAAGGACAAATGAACAAATAACTAAATATTAAGTCAAATTAATTTGTTTTACTCAAAATACTTAAGTTAAGCACTGAATTTAAAGTTCATATTTACATCAGAGAACAATACATTGCATACAGTATTAACTTCATAAGTAACCAAGGTCAAGTGAGCCACAAACCAAATGAACTTGGCTATTTCAGATTAGTAAATTTAAAGCCTATTCTCAATTGAATCAAGTTCATATTTGAAAGAGCAATTTTAACCAATTGAACTATAAGAGCAAATGGAATTGCTCTTTCAAACAAACAAACAAGCTAGGTTGAATATCATTCTCTTTATAACAATTGGTATATATTTAATGAATTTTTTATTGATATTAATTTAGGGAATGAGTGGGCAAACAATGAACCGACAAATTTAGAGTCATTTGAAATTTGTTAGGAGTTATGTCGTAATGGAGTGATAGAGTGATGGCCTCACTTGAAATGCACTGAAAATAACTGACAATAAATACATAATTGCATATTAATAATGAGTTTTGTCTCATATCATATGTTTCTATTATTGATGTTTAACTCATATGAAGAAGTGCTGCCATTAATCAATAGATAAAAGCGTAGACTACCATCACTACAATCACTAGTATAACCAAGACCAGTACCAAATTTAGTACAAAAATCTATTTTCTTCATTTACACTAAAATTGTGATGAATTGAAACTCATTTACTGAAAACACGAAATTACTTACAAAGAAAATTAATTAAGATGATCTTGCTCCTTTACAATTATAAATCATTTAATAGAAACGACATCTCATTTGCTATCCGTTCCCTCTTTTGTGAATCAATTTATTGGGAATAATATGAAAACACAGAATAATAGTAAACACACCTCTCTTTCCAAACAATTAGCGATTCTCTCAAAGTATTAAAACTGATTTCTTGTTTTATAAGAGGGAGAGTCGGAAAAATGCAAATTAAGTGAACACTTGGCGTCAAAATTAAAATTCTATCGATTGGTAGTCATATATCGGACCCGAAATATAATGAAAACACTTTAAGCAAAGAATAAAATGTCTTTTCAATTGAGAGACGCCTTTAGGTCTTAAAATAAATGTAAAATATTGAGAGAAAAAGACAACACATTTTCTTTTGAATCGATCAGCCGATGGCTCAGTTCCGCACAGGAAGGCATCAAAACTCATTCACTTGAGAACAGAAATTCTGCGAATAAGAAATTCATAGAATTGGACTTTTCTTACATAAAAATAAAGAACTGGATATGAATGGATATATATGTGGTATGGAATGGTATGGAATAGTATGGTATGGCTCACAGAATGATTTAAGTTTGACGACAACCACAAGTAATCCCCGACACTAATAATGATAACTGAAAAGCTCTCTTAACTTCAATACCTATACTTCGCTTTCAAATGACAATTGCATTGAAGTCAAAGAAATAATTAGTGGTCAGAATAAGTACATCCATTTGGCCTAAACTCACATTCACTCAGTAATCAAATAATTTTCTTTTAACAAATATTGAAGAGAAAAGAACTAAAAGAACCAAATAAGTGAATGTAATGGTAAGTAGTGGCAAAATGTAGCCATGCTCAATTTCATTCAATTTCAATTGGTGGCAGGTCATAAAAATTTTACTCAACTAAATGGGTTTCAGGTTATTATAGAGAAGTTTTGGAAATCTCTTTATATAAAACATTATCAACGAATTGCTATTAGAAATGATTTGAATGGAGTGAAGGACTGAACAATTGCTAAGTTTGTGATAATATGACTCCTATTGAGAGACAAAGTTTTTGACAAAATTGTTGGAAACAGTGATTACTTTGACTTATAGTCGATGGCGTTATAATCATTAATACAGATGTTTGGACTCACGATTTCTAAAGCATTAGTTATTAGTAGTGATTGTGTTTTACACTCAATAACGGAGGAGAGGAGGAGGAGATGGAACAGGACTTTGTGCTGTGCAGACACTCATTAAATATTCTGAAAGCATTACGGAATACACTCAAAACTAAAGTTAATTGTGGTGTTCTTCGAAAGGCACTGACTCTATTATTTGGTGTATTCTATGCTCTTGGCTTTTTTAGCACTGAACCAGTGTTGAACCAATTAATGCTATTAATCACGTAATAGGAATGCAAATGTTAATCACGACTATTCCGGTCGAAGAGAACCTCATTTTAGTAGAGATTTTGTATTACAATTATAACAGTTTTTAGGAATTAATGAAATAAAAATAAAACAGTTTTTTGGCGTTTGGTTTGATTTTATTGTGAATTTATTTGAAGTAAAATTCTGTGCTTTTCATACCTAATGGGCCCAACATTTTTTTCATATATTCATAGGTTTATACAAAAAAGATTATACATCACTTTATTTCAGGACATTTATAGAAGTGTCGCCTAATATGACTTAATTGTTGGGTTAAAACAAGTTTTATGTCCCTATAATTCTTGTTTAGCAGAACTCATGCCATCCACTCATTAATCATATTTAAACGGTTCCAAACATTTTGTTTTGGCTCAACGTTTGGCCAAATTTCATAAAATGATTCATTAAATTGACTTAAAGTACAGAAATTTCAAAAATAAACTCAAATTTTTCCGGAAAATAATTTAAATATTTTACACTTTTAGTAGTGTTTTAGTGGGCTTTGAATTAATATTAAGTTTGGGAACAGAATATCGTATATATTCTTTACTCTATTTTATTGTGTTGTTCTTAGTTACCAAATCGACCCTCCATTTAGGCCCTCCATTAACTATATGTTCAAAATTAATCACTTTATGTCTAAAAGAGATCTCTTATTAAAATGAAATCAGAATTTGTTTTCTTTTAATAAATAGAATTAAAAATTACATTAAAACCAAACTAATGGTGAGAACTCTTGAAATTCGAGCACTTTTTGGTAAAACTGATTTCAAAAATAGATTTGTGATCACTTTTTGTCCTTTTAGTCACATAATTGAAATGGTTTAACACATTTCAAACACATATTTGAAGATTAAATCTAATCATTTAATGAAATGAAATATATCTAAAAACTCATATCAGAGTCAATACATTCAAAACATTTTTCAAATACCATAAAAAAGAAAAATAGGGAATCATCTGTTCATCTGTTCATAGTTTGCTCTCCTTTTTGTCCTGTTTTTCATAATATATATAATAAATTGAATTCAATTAATTTGAGAGCATTTCTGTTATGTATAAGAGATATAAAAAATAAAAATTCTATAAACAAAAAATGAGTTCATTTCCAAAATTATTAATAATGTTTTGAGTCTTTACATAAAACATGTGATGCGATATATAATTATATATTTAATTATTATTGGCTTAATATTCACTTTTAATCCTCAAAACAGATTTCACTTTTAACTATTTATAACATTAATAACTTTTATATTATCAAAACTAATATTAAAATTAGTGTTATTATACATATATAATAGTATTGCCAAAAGGCGTTTATCATAAATATAGCTTGAAAAATAAACTCATCTAGTTGGATTTGCATTAAATTATGGATTTAAATTCAGAATAAAACCCATTCAACACTTTTTTCTATATATTATTTAAGTTTTGTTCGTCAGAAGGAAACCAACTCTTATTTCGGATAATATCCTCATCTGAATAATAAAGTAATAAATAAAACTAATGAATAGATGTATAAAAAATGAATGTGAAAATGTTCTAGGCTCTCTAAGGCTGGCGCAAACATCTTGTCCAATTTAGGATTAGGGAAATTCATTTCTTTCTAAGTTTAGACAGATTTTCATTTTAATTAAACTTTATTTAATGAAAAGTTCATTAAACACGGATTAGACAAAAAAAATGAGTCTAAGTTTTGCATTGAATTTGTTTTACAATTTTTTAGTAATGATTTCGATAAAAGTCTTATTCAAACAAAAAACAAAATAACAAATAAAAGAAATTTCGGTTCAAATCCTTCAAAAGTTTTTCCGAAAAAATTGATTCAAAGACGAGTTTTAATGAACTTTTTTACCTAAAACTCTTTCAGTCATTTCCTATGAATGAAAAAAAATTGTTTGCATACGAGAAATGTTTGAGTGGTTCGCCCTCTTATCATAAGTGTATTCAAACTCATTATTCGTGTTTACATTCACTCAGAATTTAATTCATTTGTAGAGAGAATCGCATAAAAATTTATATTCAATTTGAGAATTGGATCCACACAAATGTTTAATTTACAATTCAATTATAATTGACTTTATTTTAGAATATATTTAATACGATTTTCCACTTTTTGTCGGAATATTCTTTTGAAATGTTTAACAATTCGTAAGAATAGAATAAATGAAAACCAATGAATCTATTCTATACTTATTCTGTACTTAGAAGTCATTCAAGTAATCATTTAAAAAGAGGAAAACTTATTGATTAATGTTATCTATGAAGAGTTACTTCAAATTTACTCAACTCTTGATTTATTTTGTATTTGTTATGAAATTAACTCAAAAATTCGTTTATAATAAGTAAATAATGAATACAATTCAAAGACTCAAATTATATTAAAATTGATATTCGTTTTGATTCGAAAATATTAGTAATAAATGTAATCACAAATAAAATTTTATGATTAAAGTTATGTCTATTTTGTTAGTGTTTAGACATGAAAATAATAAACTTATTTCGAATTTCTCCCAAAACGAGGTCTCAAAATATTATTCATAGTTTTGAGGGCCTCCTCATACAATATTTTGAAGTTCTCCAGTTCAATCAATTCTTGCTTTAAGGGCTCTAGGTCAACCAAATCATTAGTTTCTTGTAATGGAATTTTACGCCTCAGTTTTAGAGCAATAAATTCTTCGATAGAATCGATGAGTTCTTTTTGGCACAACTTTGGGAGGGCATCCCTTTTCATATAAAACTT
>JAQFZM010000741.1:0-25847 GCA_034695785.1 Galumna obvia | reverse complement strand
AATAATAATTTTGTGATAAAAGAACGCGATTTATGAGTTATTAATCGATTGATTGAGGCTCTCGAGAGTGCCCTCAAAATTAAATTAAATTTTGAGAAAAAAATTAAAAGAAATATTAAAACAAGAAATTCGTTTAATCCGATCCATTTTATACAGACATTTATTACAAGTTTTTATTATAAATGAATTAGCGATCGAAACGACCATTTGTTAAAACACACTATAATTCAATTAATAGCAGCGAAGACTTTCATTCGATTCGCTCACAAAAAGTATTTATTTTAAAGTTTAGAAGAGAAGAAAAGCTGCGATCAATCTATTAGTCCTAAAAATGCAGTTTTTATTATAAGATATAATTACGGTTCTGTACAGAAGGTATACCTTAACAGCAATAATAACCATTGAATTAATAACTAATTGTAGTTTCGATGTTAAATGTTATACAAAAATCAAGATTTTCTTAAATAACCGAAATGTGTATTATATATATGTATATATAATTAAAAGAAAAGTTCGCATAAATTAAGTTTTGAAACCAACAGTGAATTACATAAACAATTGGATAACTATTAGTTCCAATTAGTTTTGAGAATAATTTTTTTATGAAAAGCAATAAATGTTAGCATAAATTTTAGTGCATTTATTTGTTTTACGACCAAATCTTTAAAAAATATTGAATACAAAATTCAATGAGTTTTAAATATAGAGTTCGTCCCAAAATTTTTCGCCAAATTTCCAATTATTCATATTTTATGGTTTATTGAATCATAATATAAATAACGCTAACATTTAGAGCTCATAAGAGAAAGAGATTATGTGTCGATTCAATTCAATTAATGTTTTCATTAAAAAGCTGTCCATTTTTGGAACCATTTTTTCATTAAAATAAAATTAATTCAAATATTGGATCGATTCAAGTGATTAATTCAAACTTATTCTGATCTATATTTGAACGCAAAACGTGAAGTGTTTTTCAAATATCGCTTTAAAAACTGATTAATTTTAATACCTTTTAAGATATAATTAAGAAGTAATCATATAATAACTCCATTAAATATATTTTTCATTTTGTAATTCTTCGCACAATTTCTTGTAAACAGTCGTTGAGAATAAAGTCAAGAAATCACTCATTTTTATCAACTGAAGATATTTTGTCATTAATTGCTTTTATAGTGTTGTCAGAATTGGAGCCGTCGGGGGACAGACTTTGAGCCGACACTTCACCACAATTTGGAGAATCATTTTGTGATTCAGTTTTGGCTGAACTTATGGATGTCTGTGCAAAAAAAGATTGTGTTTGTCTGACGGCTTCCTGTCTCATCTTTGCCTGTTGAGCACTCGACAATTGTGACTGATTGTGAGCCACTGGTTGTGAGTGTGTGGTTGAGTGTGTCGTAGTGTGTATTGTTTGGTGTATTTGAGGGGCCGACAAGTGATGCATCGGATGAGAACTTTTGCCATACGATTGATTATTGCGATTTATTTTAGGCCTCTGTATTGGAGTCGTATAACTGTTGGCTGAGTTCACATTTGTTGATACCATTGACGCAGAATTAGGTCTACCCGATAGGGCTGTCTGTCCGAGCATTTGTTGGGCATATATGGGCAGAATGGGTCCGCCCGCAAATTTCTGATTAGCAAACATTTGTTGGGGTTGTAATTGCTGTAAACCTGTGTTTTGATTGTAGTTAAATGTTGTTCTATTGTTTGCATTTCTATTATCAATGCTCTGATTGACTGAATTTCCGATTTTTATATCATTGATAATATTTCCGGTAAACATCGAACGCAAATTAGCGGCCATAGGGTTCGACGCATCCACTGTTGGAGTTCGTGCCATCGGTAATGGAGTGGCGCGATATGATTGTTGGACGAGAGCAGCCGTTGCCTGTTGTGTCGGTGCAGACATTAGTCCCAAAGATTGCTGAGATTGAAAGGCAAAGTGTTGCTGATGTGCCTGAAGTGGATTACCAACTGATGACGACTGAGAATAATAATTAGGCGTTTGATTATTAGTCTGTGAGTGAGCAGTGGGTGCCGTCCAATTGGCGGCGTTGGACAGAGTCTGTTGAAGTGTAGAGTTGTTTTGGTGGACGAACTGATTGTTGAGAAGAGATTTAGCCAACGATTGTTGTGCCACAGCATTAAACTTAAACTGATCTGAGGCTGAAGGCTGTGCCAACTGATGTGCCATAAATATATTAGCATTAATTTGATTTTGTTGTGATTGGAGCAGATGCTGTCCGTAATGTCCAGAATTATGCTGTGGTTGGAATTGTGCCATAACTGTCGGTATTTGTGTCTGATGTATACTTTCAATCTGAGGGCCAAAAGCTTGAAAGACATTATGTGCGGCCATTGTGTGACTATTATATAACATTGTTGGTGGAGTCGAAATGGCCGGAGAAGTGGTCGCCATATTGTGAACTTGATATTGTTGTTGAACTCCAGACACAGGACGAAGAGCATCAGTCAATGGGGGAGAACTGATGGCATTTAACAGAATTTGTTGCTGCGATGAAATGAGTGACGTCTGAGATTGAGTCGGATGTGAACTCACATATGACTGAGAATTCATTTGGTTTGGAGTGGAATAAGTCATTGAAGGAGTTCTACTTTTGGCCAAATTGATCGCTACCGAAGAGTTTATAGAATACTCTACTTTTGGAGTCGACCTCTCAGACACCTTAATTGAGTGAAGATTTTCCGAAGAATGGCTTTCATTTGTTATTAATTTCTTATCGTCTGTCGAAGTAATTAAAGTATTGAGTAAAATATTTTTCGAGTTTTCATTTTTCGCTTCAATAGTAGTGATGGGAGGACTTTCCCAAACACTTTTAACGGAAGCGATCTTTTTATTGAGTTCTGACTCAGTCGGTGCCATAACATTACTCCTTTGCATTCCTACTACTTTTGCAACATTAGGAGACGGAATCTTTTCATTTGCTGAGAATTCTTCATTGAGAACGGGTTCGCTCTGAAAATAATGTAAGCAAACAATTTATTCAATCATATAATTAAATAATCAATAATTGAAACAAAAGAATTGACTCTTATTTTTGCGCAAATCTTTCCCCCCCATTAAGTAAATATATTTACAAAATGGGTCTACAACTGCGCTAAACCAATATAATTATAAAAACATACTTTTTTGGGAGTAATAATTGATTGAGTCGTACGAGAAGTTTCGGTCATAACATTTGTGGTCACAGAAGTTGTCGCCACAAACATATCCTATAATCAAATAAATTAATTCATAAATAAATAGAAAATTATTAACAAAAATTAATTTAAAAAAAGTGATTTAGTGATCAGTTTAGGGACAAGGATTTTGTAATCATTGTATAGTCATTGGATTGGCTCCACTTTTTTCATCATTTACTTCACAACAATATTAACGTATCAATAAATAGATGTATACCTTTGCAGAGGGAGACTTTGCGGGCGCTATTTTGGCCAATACTTTGTTTTCCTCTTTAAATCGTGTGTTTTCGAATATAACGGTACACATCGGTTTTGCGGCGTCCATATCACCGCCCTTTAATTAAATACATATTTAAATATCATTTATTTTTTTAATATCAAAAATATATTGACTAACGATATCTGTTCTGACATCAGTAGCGGTCACTTTAGCCGTAGTTGTTATCAACTTATTTTCATCATTGGATGGCGACGAGCGCTGAGAAGATGCTGTCGAAGGCGGTTGATCTGAAACATCAATACCACTGTCGTGTTGATCAAAACTACTGGATTTAGAGGACACACTCAAAGCCTGAATGTCATGTGATATACAACTCGTAGTATTTGTGGCAGTTTTTGTTGAAGTCATAATCGGTGCAGTACTGGCACTCGTTTGTGAACTATGACTCAAAGGTTTGTTCCACGCGTTGTGTATAACTTTTGTTTGGACAGTCATTTCGTTTTTATCGTTTAATGTCTTTTCTGTCGATTCGTTAGTTTTGGAAGTAATGGAAAGCGATTTAATGTCTTCAACTAATTTAGCCGTCGGAGCAAAAACTTCATTTGAGAGGGTATTCAAACGATTATTTTCCTTTTGTTTAGCAAAACGGGGCGGAAGTTTCCTTTGACTGTTTCGTACGACACCCGAAGACTTTGGGCTTAACTTTGAGTTAAAAATATTAAAATATTAGAAAATATTTAAATATAAATTTTAAAAAAATTATTAAATTGATATCAGAATTTCTATTTATAATCAAAGAGATCATAGGATTGACAGATAAAGTAACAGTTCATCATTTCTTAAATTAAAACCATTAAAATAAAGGATAATTTACCGGTAAATCATTTGAATCACTAAAAAAGCATTACAACAAAAAATGAAACGTAAAGCACGTGAACTGAGACTCAACATAAAACTATCAATAAATCAGAGCTAATATACGCCCTCTTTATTCAAAAATCAAAATAAATGTAAAACTTTAGAGTCTCTAAATTAGAGACAAAAAAAACGGTAAACAAATAAATCCTTAATTTTAATGTTTAATTAAAATGTGTTTAAATAATATGAGACTAACCTCATGTTTAAATTTCTTGGAGTCATTTCCCTGATTAATACGATTCCTCTTTTTATAGGAAACTGTTTGAAATCCATCTTCAGTTTCACTATTAATCGTATCTTCAATGGAATCACTTTTATCTTTAGTTTTAATGTTAGCCAACGCCTCTTCCACTGCTTTTGGGTTATCGAGTGTTAAGTCACTGACAGCACAAACCGTTATATTTTCGTTGTGATTAGAATTACTAATCGGTCCGTTTCGCTGATTAGAATGAGTTTGTCGTGAATTTGAGACATTTCCTT
This sequence comes from Galumna obvia, assembly GCA_034695785.1. NCBI lineage: Eukaryota > Metazoa > Arthropoda > Arachnida > Sarcoptiformes > Galumnidae > Galumna > Galumna obvia. The sequence continues at coordinate 21,025 of JAQFZM010000741.1, read as the reverse complement.
GATTTCTATTGCGCCCACTATTGCTCCGATAATTTGTCGACTGATTTCCAGAATTATTTGAGTGCTGTTGTCGTGAATTATCATTCTTTTTGTGGTCAGATTTCCGATTGTATCGATCATTTCGTTGATCAGAACCACTTTTCTTGGTTTTGCGATCATTTTTGTCTCCGACATCACTGCTTTCTGAAGCTGTTTCCCACTCCTCATTATTCCCTAATTCAGAATCCAATTGATTGGGAGTTCTTTCATTAAAAGGTCGCGACCGTTCACTTCGAGACTGCGATCCTCTGTTATTACGTTTTTGAAATCGAGGCGGAAGTGTATCCGAACGGTTACTAAAATTTGTTGAATTCGTAACATTTCTACCGCTCATAGAATTATTTTTGCGCGAATTTGATAGAGTATTCCTATTGTTGTCAGAAAACTGATTCGTTTGACCCGAAAAAGTTCGAAAATTTTCATCTTTTGTTGACTTTGAGGTCGAATTTTTAGTTTCGAAATTCTTTTCGTTTCTGTTTTGATCTAAACTTCTATCAGATTCTGATTTAAAGATCCCGTCACCAAAAGCAGCCCGAGATGGAGGCGGACCATAATTACTCGGTCCATAAGCTCGAGGAAGGCCTCGAGTACTTGACTTAAAGGCAGCCGCACCTCTGCCTCTACGCGAGATATCATTTCTCTGAGTGGGCATAACTGTTGCAGACGCAGAACTTGACACAACTATATCTGAAGTCAATGCCTTCTCTTTTTCTAAGTCCTCTTCCGGTCTGTCTTTAAAACCAGAGCTTAAGTCAGCGCCTGATTTATTCGTTTCTTTTTTAGTTTCTTCAGAAACACAACTTTCATCAGAAATAGATTTTCTTCGAACAGATTTATTCGATTTGTTTCGTGAATTCGAAGGACTCGAAGACTGTTTAGAATCAACGAAAGATTTTTCACTTGACTGACGAGTTCTTCTATATTCTCTACCGCCGCGACCAGTTTTGTATGATTGGCCCGAATACCGGCCTCGACTCGGGTATGAATCAGTATAGCGGAGAGAATAACTTTTGCGGGAATTTTTATCCTCTTTTGTTATTTCTCTGAGCGATTCTTTTTCGCGATCAACTGTTTTGTCAAATTGTCGATCACTTTCTTTTTGTTCGATACGATTATCGTCTTTGTGTAGCGGTGTTTGACTTTTAGATAATTCCGATGTTTTAGTTTTAATCAATTGATTTGAATTTTCGATATTCGTCTCAATTTGGTTGAGTGAAGTCGTTTCACTTTTATATAAATTCTCTTTTGTTTTATCAGAAGAAACAAAATCTTTAGTTTCGTCACAAATAGGGCTGATATTCGACAAATTGTTTTTCTTTAGGGACACAAAATTCTTTTTAATCGGTTCAGTATAGCTCTCAAATTCTTTTTGAGTTATGGGCCGATGACGAGGATATTCTCTTTTTTGATTATTAGTAATCAAACCCTCGGATTCTGTGGCCCAATCCAAGCGCTCACTATTCCGAGAATATCTTTTCTCTTCAGAAGAAGTTATTTGTTTGTCGGAATGGGAGCTCTCCTGTCGTTCGTTGATTGTATGCTTATCAACAAAATTTTCTTTTGAGTCGATTCTAATTTTATTTTCACGAAATTCTGATTTAATTTCTTCATTATTTTTCTTCAATTCTTTTTGTGAGACTCTATCCCCGTCTCTATCAATGAGAAGATGAGAAGCAGAAGCCGTTTCTTTAATATCATTATTTGATATTCTTTGTGTCTGAACTGTTCTCCAATTATTACTATCAGAACCAGATTGAGATGAAACCCTTTGTCGTCTTTCATCTGGAGTTCGTCTCTCGCGTTCACTTTCATAGCTTTCGTGACCAGAACTGATTTGACTGTTAGATCGGGAGACATCAGCAACAGGTGGGGGCGCTTTGTTCGAAGGCTGACTATTGTTCGGGTTATTCCGTATTTCACGAGAATCCGATTCCGAAGGCAGTCTATTAAATCTCTGTTCAAAAGGTGGGGAATGACTCGGAGGTCCTGAGCTTTGTTGGGTCTGACGCATGAGTTCCGCCTGTTTTTGAAAACGTGGTGGTACATTCTTTGCATATCCTTTGTTCGCTTGAAATGAATTGTTATATCTCTGTTCTCGAGGGTCGCGATTCGACAACTTTTCATCTTTACTTTCACTGCTATGTCGAGAGCACTGATCAAAATCCAGAGAAGTGCTGTCATTGCGATCTCTATCTTTAGCCATAGATTTTTCTTCAAGAGCTTTAAGTTTGTCCCTTGCTGCCTGTCGACTCCGAGCTATTTCCTTCTCTTCTTCTTCGCGTCGCTGTCGGGCTCTGATAACAGCGGCCGCCATTTCATCTGATTGTTGACGACTACGTTGTCTCCACATTTCGTCTTCGTCGGCAACTATTGGTTCAGATCTATTGTGACGCGAATGAGAATAATTTGAATGCATTTGTTGTCTCGAATATTGGGCCGATTGAGACGAATGTGAATATTCATAACTATTAACTCTGGAATTATTCGGGATTTGTTGCTGTTGAGTGGGATAAGGTTGATGTGAGGGCGCCCTATATTTTGGCTTATCATCTCTTCTATCGTCATAATCTCTTCGATCCCAATCTCTTTGTTTAAAATCATTTCTATCTCGTGATTCGTCGTAATTAGACATATCTTTAGTATGTGATTCCTCGTCATCACTAAACACGAGTTTTGCGTTGTAATCGATTTCAGTATTAGCTGCGGCCCAACCGGACTGCACTTCATTTTCGAGGATTTCATCAAAACCTTTTAGATCCTTATCTGTTATTATTGGAGGTGCAGGACGTCTGTGCCGACCATTAGAGTCATCATCTATTTGTTGTCCGCCTCTACTTTAAATTTTGTCAAATAAAACAAAATTACATATATTTGGGTATATATGTGTATATCCTTACCTCGAATCTGGAAAATAAGGCTGTCGTGTATTTATGGGTCCATGCGGTGCCTGAGGGTAGCCCTGCGGTGGATAAGTACCACCTGGATATGTACCCCTCGGGTAAGCCATCTGTTAAATCAAACAATTTGTTAAACATAAGAACAAAGAATCAATTGATTAGACATTAACTCAGTATTTGTTAAAAGTTTCCTTAATTTTAAGGAATAAAATATTTGAGTTGAAGTGCTTTAAATGAAACTAACAAACACTAAAAGTGGAGACATTGACCGATAACATCAGATTCTGTGCTAATTATCAGTTTAATTATCATTAGTTCTATCGGTAAATATTAGATAAAATTAAAGAAATGACATGACTTACATGCGGTGGATATTGAGTCATCATTCGATAGTTCATTGGTGTCTGACCCGGCAATAGTGGGTTCTGTCCCTGTGTTTGATTAATGGGAGGAATAACTGGTACATTGCCGGGAATGGGAGGTCTCTGTTGTGGTAAAGCAGTCATCGGTTGGGGATATAAACTTCGTGAAATTTGTATATTTTGGACATTTGGGTCATTAGGTTGAAGGGGTGGAGTTGTTGGCCCGCCTGAGCCGCCATTGCCAGCATTCGGTGGTTGGTTTGCGTTGGTTTGTGGTAAAGTTCCTCTGCCCCAACTGCCCTCTGTCTGTGGCCGTAAAGCGGGCCCCGGGCCATAAGAAGTCTCGACACCCACTTTTGTAGTCCCTTCTTGAGGGGCATTCCCACCATCGAGTTTCGGGAATTCCTGAGGAAAAAACGGCGACTGTTGGGCTAAGTAGCTCTTGTCGGGACCACTTTCCTCGGATGCGATGGCAGTGCTTGTGTTCCATGTCTTTGAGGCCGCGGCCATTGCCGCTGAAGTTAAGCCGCTGGCAGTGACGCCAACATTTGAAACGGTTGTAACGCCCGACGACGTCAGCATTGGATTCGTTGCACTCGTCTTTTGACCACATATTACCGACACTTCGGCACCCGATGACGAAGTTTGCAAAGGAGGTGTCGCTCCACTAAATACATTGAATACATCAATTGAAAATCAAATCTAATTTCAGTTCATACCTGTCCTCTTCTTTGCCGGAACCCCATCCTTGACCTCCAGTAGGAACTAAATTAATATTCGGATTATTACCACTATTTTGACTCTTCAAAGACGGCAGATTTGCGGGCGGAGGCATTCGCCGACCGGCGCCCACTTTTCCCAATGTTTGCAAACCATGTTTTGGAGCGACTGATTAATTAATTTAATTAAAACAAATGTAAAGAATAGTTTGACAATAGTTTGACAATAGTTTGACAATACCTGAAGTCTTGGGATTTTCGAGACTCTTTCCTTTGTAGAGGTTATTAATATTCAACGACTGATACTTTTGTTTTGATTTTGTCTCCCCTTTGGACGTTAGCCCCGAAACTGCGGACATAATGACCACTCGAAGTCATTGAGTATTACTGGACTATCGACCAAAGGAACCAAACGCTCCCTATTTTTGTTTATAAAACAATTTATTTAATTAATAAATCGATTAAAATATTTGACGAAAAGATAAACAATAATTTAAAAAACAATTGAATCGAAAAATTGGTTTTTAATGCGTTTTGCGTTCAAATCATGCGTTTATTCAATCAATGATTAGTCATTCAATTATTACCGGCTTTTAATCAATTAATTTATCGATAAATTATAACTAAAATTAATTAAAACTTAATTTATTTGAATAAATGTTTTTATGAAAATGAGTTGAAAACGTTTTGACATAAAACGAGTGATTCATTCATTAATAGACTGATTGAGTGATTGATTCATACATTAATTGTTTGATTCATTCGTTTCATATGTCATATGAGTTATCAATTCGTCACAAATGAGATGAGTTTTAAACGTTAGACAAAAGGGTTTTCATTTGAAAAGTAATTTTAAAGTCAAACCTCGGCTCCGATGCAAATGGCTTTCGATGAGATCAACAATACTTATAAAACAATTTTTGATTTTCGCCACAAGTCTTAAACACCGACTAATTAACAATTAATCAAATAATTTGTTTTTTGTGTTTTTGTAAATCGAGACAAAAACACGACTCAAATGCGATTAAAAAAAGTGCGAAGATTTCAATCACTTTGACTATTGTTTGGATCGGCTTTCAATCGGTCCGAGCGTTCAGTTTATAATCAATCCTTAATTACAATAAGAATTGTCTTTAATTATCCCCAAAAATAGTGACAGAATTGTATTAAAGTCTTTTAGAAATGTATTGTAGAAACACTTTAGAAGTGAACGCCAATAGACTGAAAAGCACTGACTGCGAGCCGTAATACAACTCTAATGAAATCTATGCATAAATCTATTGAATGTATTGAATGCGAAAATGGCGAACACAATGAACGCCTTTTTGTGTGTTTGTGTGCACTCACTATACACTCACTACCACTCAATAGGCATTCCCTTTGCGTCCCTTTCGGTGCTTCACACCGAAGACACCACACGAAGGCTATTGCACTCAACTATCATAACAGTGTCGACATCTCTCATATCAATATTTTAAAACTCTATTTAATTCATCTTTTATTCATTTCTTTGATTTCTATTTAAAGTTTCAAATTTCAAATACTTTTCAATTATTTTGACTCAAATTTCAAAACTTTTTATAATCGAATAATAATTGAAAGTATAGTATAACTGCTATACTATAGCTATACTACATGTATAGCGATAACCTTTTTCTCCTTCAAACTATTCAATTATTGAAACTAACTTTTCCAAAGTATCACAAACTTTACTCAAAAGTCAGTGGCGTTTAGAAAAGACAACAATCATAGAGTCAAACGATAGCACATTTCACATTTGTGACCAATCATTTTGAAAACTTTTGCAAGATACTTTTGCAAGTTATTCATTTTTGTAGATAATTTTCTAATGAACAAAATTATTAAAAAATTGAAAATAAAAACTAACAAGGACATTAAAACTTGAAGATAACAAAGTTGTTAAGATAATGAAATAAGTAGTTTTCCCAAGGACATTTTATTTTTAAAATCAAGGAAATCATTAAAAGATTGTTAAGGCCTTCATTTTATTGAATTCTAAAACATTTGTCCATAAATTGTTGTTATTATGAATTTCCTATAAATTTGTTTAAAGATTATAATATCAGTTATTGTTTAATAAATACAGTCAATCCACAAGCTTTATGAACACCAAGTTCTATGAGTTAACCAGGTTTTGTAAACTTAATTTCATAACCACTTAGAAATAATGTTAAAAATATACCAAGTTTTATTAACTTGGTATAAGTTTAACTTTAACAAGTTAATATACCAAGTTGATAAAACTTGGTTGCCGTGTGTACTAAATAAAAGAGAATAAGCAAATTGTTTTGAAATAAAATTTATTTACAATTTTTTGTTTTGATTGTAAAGTTTTGGTCGCAAATCATTGGTTAAGAGTACAAAAAAATAGATAACTTAAAACTTAAATTTTAAATCAATGGAAAGTTATGCCTCTAATTCCTTAAACTTATGTCTTTTACTGACTTTTGATGTATTTATTAAAAGTGGAGTAATATTTGCTTTTATACCATCGGACGACCAAACCTGAGGGCCAACGAATATAGTTTTCAGAGTATTGGTATTTATTAATTTGTGGCAATTCTTCGATTCGAAGCAAAAATTGCTTTAGATTTTCATAATTAGCAAACATTTCGGGTTCCAAATAGTAGTGGAGGTCAATGAACTCATAGGCAATAAAATCGACATAACTTATACTATTTCCGGCAAAGAATGCGCGATCGCCTAAGAATTGACTCAATTCTTTGAGGATTTGCGGCAATTTCTTTAAATATTCAACTCTCGCCACTTCAAAGTGTGGGTCAAAAGTAGCAGCCAAATAGTGAGCCCTATAGTCCTTTAATTGATTTTCGATGATATCAATTCGAGTTCGTTCCAACTCATTGTGTCCGTCCAAGTGATGCTTTTTCGACAAATATCTTATGATTGCCATACTTTGAGTCAATTTTACCTCTTTGTCCATATAATACGGTAACTGAAAACATAGAATAATAGACTTTTTATTCTCTCAATAGACTTACATTAGGAAAATCGAGTCCGAGTTTATACTTTGCTTCTGACCATTCATTTGGTTCTTCACGTTTTGTGCCATAATTATAACGTTTGTCAATATATTGTGTTTCGGTATAGGCCAACAACAGACGAATGGGTTGTCCCAACTGAAACATTTTATAATTTTTATTAAAATTATCGAATGTCTGAAACTTTCAAATTGAAATGTTTCCCATTGTTTCCCATTTTATGGTTTTCTATTTGAGATGATTTATAAATTTAAGTTTATTTAATATACATAGATATTATATAGTTAAGCATGATCAATTTTCAAATGATAAACTTCTTCTCTCACTAAACACTTTTATTTATTGTGATTTTATTGATTAATGATTATCTCAAACTCAAACTTGATTTGACATAATTAAATCGATTTAAAGGTTTAATCATTTGTATTAACTATTATTTTTGATTTGAAATTTCATAAAAGTTTCACAAAAAGTTAATATTAAAAAATATCATTAGATTTACATTCAATTCACGATTCACTTACTTTTAAAAGACTTAATATTTCCCTTAAATAAAAAGGAAAGAGCAAGATCATCTTATTATACAAATTTTATATCAAGTTAGTTCCAAATTAATAAAACAAATCCCAAGGTGCAATTTAATCAATTCATATTAAAAAAAGTAAATTTATCTCAATTTAAATCAAATGAATGATAAGAATTATATAAATTAATAAGTTTTCAATTCTAGGATTTAATCAATTCATTTGAATTTATTTATTTTTTTTGAGAAACGATATACAAAATCTACAAAATTATCCTTAAGTTTAGTATTATCTTGCCAACTTTTCTAATAAGTATAAAGAAACCCTATCTCTTGATATTGTCATTAATTTCAATTATTTGAGTTATTTATTCCAGGATCATTTTTCATTGAGATTTTCTTTTGTCAAAAAAAGTGAAAAAAAAACAATTTATTATTGAATACGAACGCGATTTTGACTTTTGTTTGTTATTTAATATTAGAAATGTTACTAAAAAGACACATTTTAAACGAAAGGTATGAGCTCTTCCACCAGAAAGACTTGTTTTAACCAAAATTCTGGTTTTATTGACGACACTTCAGAATCTAAAATAGTTGTGAATACATTTGATATTTGAGAAAAATAAAGTGAAAAGAAGTCATTTTTCTCTTCAAATGAATTGGAAACCATTGAATAAATTGTTATCAATGAGGGAAATATGAGATAAGACCCATCGCACAGGAATTCTAATCGAAGCCAAACTGACTGTAGTTTATTAGTCAAACAAATGTATCGAAATTCAAATTTACTCTTTTTTTTCAAATGATTTACATTTTCTCAATAAAACAAATCATATAAAACACATTTTTATCATTATTTTATTAAACTTTTTATTAGAGATATTGGAAAAGAGAAAAGGATTAATAGGAATAAGACTTACTCCACGTATGTTCCAATAGCCCAGAACTGGCACTTTTGATGTCATTTCTCGTTTGAGTTTCAAACAAAAATTAATTAAAAATTGAAAATAAAAGTGTTGTTCGCCAACAAAACTAATTCTTAATAAACACTTTATCACAATTGAGGGTCTGTTAAATAAACTGTATTTTGAAGGCCAACCAAAGTGTTGGTAACTAAAGTGCTGCTGATCTGAAGACTGCGCTCTCACTTCTCTCTCATGTGTTTAACTCAAGTCTAGTAAACTCTCCTCCCGTTTCTCACGTGTTTCTATCATTTCATTATACAAATGTATTTACAAATGTTTTGAAATAACTATTTGTGTTTTTCATTAATTTTCCAAAACTTTAGTTTAAAAAACAATTAAAATTTAGTCAATAAATACTTATATATATAAAAAAAATGTCAAAATTAATAACAAATTTGAACTTAAATTTAGTGAATATTTTTTCTAAAAACAGTTTTCATTTTAATCGTCGGATATGTTTGTCATCAAATTGTTTTAAAAATCAAAATAATGACAATAAAAATGAAATCAAGTCGAGTGATACTAAAAGTGAAGATAAAACTAAAATAGTATTGACTAATGATAAGATCAAAGAAATCGATGAATACAAGTTGGGTCCAAATGAAGATATTTACGACCCGACAACTGATCCTTTTGTCGACTCAAAGCTAATGCAATACAAATATCCACAATATTTTACGCGAAAATTAAAACAAATAGGATTAAAAAGAGTGGCTCGTATTATGAAAGATGATTTGTCTCTTTTAAAAGAGGGAAGAATTCACAGAAGACCCGACGAACAGCCACTTCCAACTCAGGTCGATATAGCGATCTTCGGGGGCGGTATTATCGGTTCAAGTATTGCCTACTCTCTAAAGTCGAGGGCAACGAATAGCTTTACCTGTGCTGTCATTGAAAGGGATCCAACAGTAGATTTCAGTTTTATTCTAAAATTGTAATCAATTAAAATGTTTTTGTTTAGTATAGGAGAGCGTCGACTACTCTTTCTATTGGAGGCATTAGACAACAGTTTTCAATGAAAGAAAATATTTTAATGTCAATGTATGGAATGGATTTCCTCCGTAATGTTAAAAAGCATTTGAGTGTTTTAGATCTGGAACCGCCTGATCTCTGTTATCATCCTCACGGATACCTCATTTTAGCGAAACCTGAGTCCGCTGAACAGCTAATTGAAAATCATAGATTACAAACAGAACTAGGTGCTTTTGTAGAACTTTACACTCCCAATAAACTAAAAGAAAAGTTTCCCTGGCTCAATGTTGACGATATCGCCATCGGCTCATTTGGAGTCCAGAATGAAGGCTGGTTTGATCCCTGGGCTCTACTCATTGCTTTAAAAACAAAATCTGAAACTCTTGGAGTGGAGTACTTACAGGCAGATATTCTCGACTTCAACATTAAAACTAACGCCCGTTTGGGTTTTGCCGACGAAACCGGAGACGACTTTCAAAGTGTTAATCACGTCATTGTCAGAGAACCCGACGGAACGGTCAAACAAATTGAATTCGCGTTGGGAATAGTCTGTTGTGGCGCTAACTCAGGATTTATAGCTGATAAGTTAGAATACGGACAGAAAAGGGGTTATCGATCATTGACTCTTCCCGTAGAACCCCGGTATATACCACTCATTTAATTCATTTATCGTTTATTACTTTAATTTAATCCTATTTAGGAAAAGATATGTTTATGTCTTCAATTGTCCGGATGGACCCGGAATTGATTTCCCTCTATTAATTGATCCGTCATCTGTTTTTTGTCGACGGGAAGGTTTGGGCGGAAATTTTATCTGTGGTCGTAACCCAAATGAGGTATTTTGTAACCACTTTTAAAACAAGTTTTTATATTATTTTATTTAAGAGCGAAGAACCGGATGTAAGCAATTTGGATGTCGACTATTCTTATTTCGATTCAAAAATCTCGAATCAATTGAGTCATAGAGTGCCCGCCTTTAAGAACTTGAAGCTAAAAGGTGCCTGGGCAGGTTTCTATGAATACAATACTCTCGACCAAAATCCTATTATCGGAAGAGATCTTTATTATAAAAATATTGTTTGGGCCACAGGTTTTAGTGGTCAGGGAATACAAATGGCACCGGCAGTGGGAAGAGGTATTCAAGAGTTGCTTTTCGATGGAAGTTATCAGACAATAGACTTAAGCAGTTTTTCATGGAATCGAATCGTAGAACAAAAACCTTTGAGAGAAACTAATATTTTCTAAAAATATCAAACTTTTATTATTCCTAAAATTCAATTAGAAATTGATTAAAACCTATCAACTCTTTAAATGGATTATCTCTGAGCGCCCATCGGAGCAAATATATTACCCCCTTGTTTACTGGCGGCGCGCGAAGGACTGAATCCCAATAATTTTTGGATATTCTGTTTTGAAAAAAAAGGATTAAAAATAAGCCCTTTTTAATAAATTAATATAAAACCTGTCGTATAGACATTGTGCACAATATGTAGAGGAAGATAAAGGAACAGTCGGTATAGTCTTCTCCACTAAGATTTCGATGCGATAACCCCTGAATCAGTGAAATCGGAACAAATGGAAGTTTCGCCACAACTCTTCCGTCAAAACTTTTTAAACCGTTAAACATATCATTAGATTTGGTTACAAATAAAGTGTTTTTTGATGGACACAAAATACTTACATACTATTAAACATTGAGAGTAAAGCAGTGAATGCAAATCCGATGGCAAACATTGACTTCATTTTAACTAAAGACAAGTCTCTGTTGTGATTCTTAAGTTTTTCTTCTTCTCGTTCCAACTTTTTCTTCATTTGTTTGTCATTAGTTTCTCCGATCGTTTCCTTTCTTTTTTCCACTTTTTTCCCATAAAGTTATCAAAGTTTTAACATTAAATAAATTTACAAAATATTCAAAAGATTTAAAACTTTGTATTCTTTTGATAAAATGACTTAAGACTTACATCGTTTGCACTGTCGCTCGACTTCGGCTTTCAATCGCTTATATTTATCTGTTCTGTAGACCATAAGCCACGTAAGACCTAAACTAGTGATCATTTAATGACAAATACCTTCAAAATAATTCAATCAAACCTTCGCCTAAAAGTGCTGTAAAAATAGAGATGAAGACAATGAGGACACCGTCGGACCACATCTTTGATGATAAATACACTTTTGATTGAAATTATTAATCGATTAAAAGCATAAAATTATTAATAGTTATTATAAGACAATTAAAAATACATCTAAATTAGATGATCTAATGATGATCTTATCATTTCTTTTGGTAGATTTTAATTTCCTTGTTTAAACAATAATGACGTCACATGTTTTAAACTACCCATCATATTTAATGTTACTTTTTAACTAGATTAAAATTAATTAAAATTTAAACATTTTAAATACATAAAAAGTTTTATATCAAATTTTAAAATTTCTGATTTTAAACCAAAGATTTTTGTTGATATATAAGTTAGCAAGGTTATTTAACATATTGGAATTAATTGAGGCATTACATAGTTTGTGAAAATGTATTAAACTTACCTTTTTGTAAACAAACACAAAATGTAAATAATTTAATGGATTTTTTGGTAAAAATATTCATTCATTTTTAATAATCAAATGTTTAGTTTGTATTAATTGAATCCTTTTTTATATTTAATGGTCTCTCAGTTTAATTATTAAATTTATTGATTTTATCATTAATTTGTGATTTATTCTAATATTTTTGATAAACTTTTGTATTTTAAAATTAATTTAAAATTCATTTGAAAAAAAGTGATAATTTTATTCAAATTAAAACTATATTTAAAAAACAATTTTATTAATAAAGTGTTAACTTTTTAATTGTTTTTAATGTTATTTGAGTTGTTTTTTACTGTTTTTATTGACATTTAATAATATTAATGATATTATGTTTTATGAAATATAATTTTAATCGAAGTCTTGAATTACTTTAAAATTAATTAAAATTATTCACAAAATATGAATAATTCAGAGGAAATACAAACAGAAGAGACGAACACCGGATCTGAACGCAAGACTTGGATCAGATTCGATGAAAGACAAGAAAACAATGATTTCCAAATTGAAATACCGTCCGATTCGGGGCAACACAATACAAGTGAACAGAATTGGGCGACAATAGAGCCGACAAACTCTATTCAAATCAATAATCACATTAAGAGAAGTGTGTCTTCAGTGTCTTCAGTGCCTTCACCGGCATCTAAAGTGGCCAATATATTACCCCAAAACCCAACCATTAGTGCGAATATTATGTCAAATATCGAAAAGAATAAAATCGTCGAAAAGAGTTTTATTACTAATAATAACATCGAAATGAATGGAGAGTCCAGTAATGGATCTCAAACTAAGACTTTACAAAATGTTTCCCTCAAAGAAGTCAACGAAAGGCAAACCTCTGAATGCAATCACTCTTTTCCACAAAACAATGGTTTTTGTAAGTAAAGTATCTGTTATTTCATTTACAATCATTTAATTAAATCAATTGTCAGCCAATGGGGACGTAATCGTAACAGTATTGCCAATTAACGATCACTGTGCCTGGCTCACTCCAGCAACTTTCAAACCGGAATTGGTTCCGGAAGAGTTAATGGCTCAGTCACTTTCAGTATGATTTTCATTCAAATTATATCTTAGAATACATCTTATACTACATTACAATACAATATATCTTATAATAATTTAGTAATAAATTATTAATAAAACTTTAACTCAAATTTTTATAATATATGTCGACTTAAATGTGTTTATGTATAGCTAACAGTCGAAGATTACGTCTCTGCCATTCAAGTATTGGTAAATGATTTGCGATTCAATCTCTATATAATTCTTTACAAACGTTTACTCGTCATTTGGATTGCATTGGGTTTTGTTGTATTGTTATCCCTTCTATTTTCTGGAGTAAAAGGTTTACCACTTTTTGTTGGAGGAGTTCTTTGGCTCATAATTAATGCTTTTGGAATATTTGCTTCAATGTATTGCAAAGTCAAAGTGAGAAATGCACTTATTTTTCAAAAATTAATGATTAAATTATTTTTCAATCTATAGTTGTATCATCTCTTGGAGAGGTGTATATCTCAAGTAAATTCAATGTTATTCAAGTATAATATACTGTTGGGGGTCGACGATAGGGGACACATATCCTGTCATAAGATTAATTTGATTTTTGTTTACTTCGATGTCTCGTATTGTATTGTAAGTAAATCATTAGATTTCAATTCATATTATTTTATTGAAACTCTATATATCTTTCTATAAAAGAAATTTCTGAAAGATATGCTCGAAAATGAGAGTCAGTCGACAGCTCCCAATCAGGCCGTTTCGTCTCCCCTTTCAATGGTTTCTCGAATGGATATAAATACATCTGATATTGTGATCACTGGATCGCAACCAAAGTCTTTACCACAAAAAGAAGTATTATATAAACAAAACATTCCTTTTATTTGTATTAAATATCTATTAAATACTCAGAAATTCGCTGAAAAACTTTTGCTGAGATATAGCCAAAGATGGGTTAAAGACTTTATTCGCCGTAAAATGGATTTGAATGTTCCACTTCATTCTGATTCTGCTGGTATTGGTATTACACCTGTGCCCTCCACTCCTCGACATTGTCGAACATCTCGTTGTTTGTGTCAGTTCATTGAAGAACATCTCAAATATAAGCCCTTAACACAATGCAATCTAAGAGAACTCTTTACGTAAAATCTAATTGAATTGATTTGCATTTAATAAACATTTTAAGTAATAATTTTTGGTAAAAAATTTGAACAAAACTGATATTCTTTCCGTCCAAAAGTTATTCGATGTAATTCTTTGCCCAAAAGTATTTTCAATTGTTATCTCATTTTGTGATATTTATAGACAATAATAATGTTTTGATTAGTATTTTTGATGATTTTTTGTGCCTTTAAATTATGTATTTTATTGGAGTCGGGATTTATTTTATTTTATTTTTATAGACAAACGTTTAAATCGTTTTCAAACACTTATTTATAAAATAATAAAATTAATGAAATAAATGAATGCTTTGAAACAATTTTATTGAATCATTTTATATAAAGTTTAACATACATTCAATTTTTGAATTTATATTAAATTTCGAATAATATATCAATTAATAACTAATCAGTAAATTATTTTTGGATTAAACCTATTTTTGGGTTTATTTGTGTTATTAAAATGTAATCATTAAATCATAGAAACGAATACAACCAATGCTTATGAGCTGAGGCTCTCCTTATCAAACATATACTCTCCGAGTCCCTGTCCGACCCGACGTAAGTTTGTTATGTAATCTGCGATTTGTTTCATCGACTCGACCTGTTCTGTCAGGAAATGTGTCTCCAAGAAGTCGAGGAACTATAAGTTTAATTATATTTAATGAAGTTTTAAACTATTTGTTGAAATTCGAAACATTTTATACTTTGAAAAAGAGATTGAATTCAATCCTTTATTTAAATATTTTTTGTATAATATTTCAAACCTGAGGGTCGACGTGTTTAGCCCCGATTGCGTGCAGGTCTAGAAGAGACTGATTCACAGTCTTTTCCAATTCAAGTGCCGCTTCCATTGCTTCCAATCCATTATTCCAGTCCTGTTTTGATGGTTTGGCGATATCTTGCAAAACAATACGTCCACCCCTCTTATTTTGAAAATCCATGAACAACTGTGCATGTTCTCTCTCTTCGTCAGACATTTTCTTGAAGAACTTATGGAAACCTGGAAGGGCCACATCGTCGCGATCGAAATGATAGGCCTCAATGTATTGAAAATGAACTTATCATCAAATACCTAGTTTTTCGAGTAAACTTACCATTTGCAGGTAAACATAAGAAGCGTAGAGCTCCAAATTTATCTGCTTATTAACGCCGGCCTCTGATTCCGGGTTATAGTTTTGTCGCACTTGACTCACTTTAGACATCTTTTCACAAAAGATTCAAAATAATTAGAATTTCAGTAAAATTGAATCAAAACTCAAAATTAAGAGTAAAACTGATACTCTTTTTGTGGAAAATTAATAATTTATTATTTAGTTATTCACAAATGTATTAAAATAATATTATTTTTCCTTTTTTTATGAATTAGTATTAATTAATGAAGAATTGAGGACAGAGTTGATGTCCGTTCAAACACTGTTGACGCAAAACACCAATTCTTTAATGAAATTCAAAGCACAGAATGAGTTTATATACGTTGAATTTATACAACAAGAATTTATTGAGGGCTGAGCTATTGTGAGCACAGAATTATTCTCATTCGTTTCGTTTGTTGTGCTAAAGTAGACGTAATACAATTCTAGAGGAGGGGTTGCATTCATTCTGTGCTCTATACTGAACTCGACTTTGAGATCTGATATCTCATCCAATCATTAAATAAATGCGTTTCACAAAAACATATATTTGTTCACAATTTGAAAGTTGTTTTTTGTTTAACTTATCATAAATCAAACTTTTTTTTCGTAATAAATCTATTGACTTATTCTGTTCTCTTTGATAATTGTTGACTACTTATCGGTGATTCACACAATCTTTATGATCAATATTTTCTAATAAATTCTTATTATTAAAAAAAATTTTAGTACTAATTATATAATATTCTATTGAAAGTAATAATTGTATAATGTTTTAATTTTGCATACATTTGAGAGGAAACACTAATTGCTTGCATTAAATAAAGTTATATTTGGCATTCAATTTCTGAATAATACTCATCACATTAAATGTTATATTTTTTGTTTATTCAAACTCATGAGTGAAATGCATTCAATTCAAACTACATTTTTCTGACATTTTTAGACATTTCTTAAAAATTTTTGGGAAAATATATTATCATTTATTAAATAAATTTTTTTTTATTTAAAATCATATCTATTTAGTGATGAATTTTTGTTAGAATGAGTCTAAACATTAAACTTTTATTTAAAATCTGTTTCATTCATTCATATTATTTATCATATTTTTGTTCAAAACATTTATTTTTAAATTAAATAAATTAATGATAAAAAAAGAACACATTAAAGCAATTAAAATGAACAAGCAAATTTAATAAAAACAATTAGAATCAATATTTATTTTTCACTAATACTTTGAATTACTATTAAAATGAAAATAATTTTATAAAAATTATTGAATTTGATTTCAATTTTGAGTCGACACAAATATAGCAAATGTTTTTACAATACATTCAAATGTTATTCTTAATAAAATTGCTTTTATAAGGAATCAAAGTTTATAATTATTTGGAAAAATAAGGTGTTGTCGGATAACTTCAATGTCATTTTCAGGCCTTAAGTCTTCAACAATTTTAAACTATTATTAATACTAAACTTAAATGTCTGTCAATAATAACTCAATTAATTATTATATGAAATTAAATTAAACTGAATTTTGACTAGAGCAACTACATCTACTGATTTTTAAAGTATATCCTGCAAACTTATCTTTCTTTCATTTGATTAATACCAATACAAATAGATGCTCACTTTCTATTATAATTTGTAAGTTTATTAATAAGAGCTGTGTTCAAGTATAACTTATACTGTATAAGGTGATTAAGTTAGTTCACACTTGGACTTTATTTCTACTTTATTAACAAAATCTCATTAATTTTATAGTTATTCTACTTATAATTCATTTGTTCGTCATATTTAAAAAGGTTTTAAGTTTTTAAAAAAAGTATTTGTTAATTTTTAAATAAAACTAGAATCAAATAAAGTCAAAATTATTATATAAATTTCAAAATACCCCTTCCCCTGGAGTGACAAATTTTCCCAAATACCCCCCCCCCCCCCCCCATGGAACATTGAAACCTTCAACATTACGTCTATGGACAAGAACTAGGTCTGTCGAGGTTTTTTGGTCCAGGGATGGGTATACGCTGGGAGCGGTAAGCTTTGGCAATGTCAGATGTAAATTATTTATTTCATTATGTTTTAAGGATATTTTTTCAATAAAAAAATTTACCTCTTATTTAGACTCTAATCCGTTATTTTGTGATATTTTTTGTCTTATTTACTAAAAGATTAATAAAATATATTTTTTAGAAATATTTTAAAATAATTGATTGGACTTTATTTTAATACAACTTTTTGGCATAAAGTAAGGCCTAAATTGCCCTAAATTAACATTTTTAAGAAAAACCTAAGTTTTCAAAAACTTAATGCTTTAAAATTAATGATAGCTTTCAATGATTTAATAATTTCAATGATTAAAAAACTTTCAAGTATTGAGTCAATTAAGTCAAGACTTAATAATTGGATCTCAATATCATTTTAAATATAAATCTTATGATTAAACTGTGATTTAAGTGAAAAAAAAGGTCAGCGAGAAATTCAACGAAATAAAATGAAAACATATCAGTGATTGCATTCGCGATAATAAATGGTTTTGTCACTCATTAATCTATTTGTCATTTTTTTCGGCAAAACTAATAATTTGTTTAAAAAATTTTCCACTAATAGTAAGTAAATGAATGAATGCTTTTCTGTTTACTCACTCCAAAACTGCAAAATTAAAAATTTTAATAAAAACATCAAAAATTAAAGTCTATATTAAAAATTATAAAATTTAGAAAATATCAGTGAAATAATATTGATATTTATATATTCTTAAAATTATTGATTCTAGTTCATTTCTGTTACATAAGACTTATTGAAGTGCAAATTTAGAAAAGTTTATTATAAACATTTTGTTAAATAAGTTCTGATTCAGAACTTTTGTTTTGGAAAAGATATTTCATCTCAAAAGACAAAGTGGTGATCAAATCTAACTAGGATAACTTAACAAGCTATATTATTCCTAAATTATTTGATGAAATGTAATGAAAATTTATATGCTTATACATAAACTCCCCCCTTGATAAATATAAAGTTACATTAAAAAAAATATTTAGGGTTTAAAATTCGAGAAAATTCGAATTTGTTGTACTATTCATATGATTTGCCATTAATTTTGATCCCCCCTCCCCAATTGTAACTTTATCTTAGTCCTGATCAAAGTGTCAAGCAACAAAATTGTTTCACTTATATTCTTTTAATGAATAATCACAAAAACTCAGGAATTACCTTGTTCAGATTTCCAGCATATTAAAGGTATAGGAAACTCCTTAATATTCTTTTTACATAACTATAAATAAAGACATTTTTGAGAAATTCAAAGAAATGGAGTTTTAAGACTTTCTGAAACACTTAAAATTAGTATTCAAAAATCTAACCTTATATTTATAAATGGGAGTTAATGTATAAAAATGTAAATTTTCATTATATTTCATCAAATAGCTTAAGAAATATTATATTAACTTGTTAAGTTGTCCTAGTTAGATTTGATCAAGATTTTATAAATCGCAGAAAATATTTGATATATTTATCTCTTATAGACTTTAATTTAATATTATTTATCAAACATTTTATCCTTTTTTAAATTCAATGTCGTTTTGTATAAATTGTAAAAATAGCCAAAACTAAACTTTTTCTAAATTTGAAATTTTTATATTTATTATAGAATTGTATTCTTAATAATTATTAAATTATAAAATACTGAGAATAGAAATCATAATTTATTACATAATTTCAAACATTTATACTTTAATTGATATAAAATTCTTAAATGATTTGTAAATAAAGTTATTTGTATCTTGATATATTCTAAGTTAACAAAACAATTTTGGAAAACATTTAAATTTTAAAGAAAAGCCTTCATTTACTTTCAGTTTGAATATTCATTGTTTATCACAATTTGTAAAAATAGGAAAATGTTTACCTCATGAGGAAGAAGTTCTGAGTCGGAACTTTAAGCAAATTTTAAAATTCATTTTATAATAAAAAACTATACAAGATAAATTATGTAAGATTAAACCCAATAACTAATTAATAAAATATAACTTAAGACCTTTTTTATCATTACTTAATAAAAAATACAGTAAATACACAATTTTAAGACTTTTATGTCCGATAAGACCGATATTATCCCTAAATTTTCAAAACCCAAACTTCCAAAAAGTGTTAAAAATAACTCATTATAATTCCTATAATTAACAATTGAAGGCTTATTATCCGTCATTACCCAAACTATTCACATATAAATTAGTACTAAAATACACTCAAAGACCGATAATATGAAGTACCGATCTTATGAAATTACCTTTCTTATGAACTAATTCTAAAAACCAAAATTCATTCCCATAGACACTAATGTTAATTAGAGACCTATCTTATGAAGACCGATGTTATGAAATGACGTTTGTTATGAAGTGTAAACTCTATCCAAAACTACTAAAATCAATGCATTTTAATGACCGATCGTATGAATTAATTAAATAATTGAATCGATATATTGAACAGAACTTTTGTATTTTTGAATAAAATATTTTTAAACTGATTTCAAACAAATATAAGGAAAATATTACCAAAATTTTAAATTTTAGAAAAAAAACTGGTTATAATAGAGATCAATGAATAAAATGAAAAATTCTTCAAATATAACCTGAATTAATGAAAATTTAATTTAAATTCCAGATAAAATTACTAACAATTGTTTTAAATAGTTAAAACAATAAAAATTAACTGATATTTATACTTAAATTGAGTTATTTTGCTTTCCTTGACTATTTTTACATATTAAAAAGACCTATCTTATGAACTAACCGATGTTATGAACTAATTTTAATTTCCCGATTACTTCATATGATCGGTCTTTGAGTGTATATTAAATTAATTTAATATTTTTATAAACCTATTTATAGGATTTATGACAAACAGAAATTACTTTTAACAGTGGCTGAACCCAAACTCATTAAATCAATTTTAGTTAAAGATTTTCATTTGTTTTCTGATCATAAGGAGAGGAAAGTTGATCACAAAATACTAAAACAGCATTTATTCTACGCAAGAGGTGACGACTGGAAAAGACTTCGCTCTATAATGAGTCCAAAGTTTACTTCAGGAAAATTAAAGGAAATGTTTCTTTTTGTCCGAAAAAGATTGAATGAATACCTAAAACATTTAGAAATAACAGCAATTACTAAGGGTAATAATAATTTTTAAGATGACTATGGTAATTTTACAATGGATGTGATCGCAAGCTGTGCATTCGCTACGAAAACAAATTCACATCAAAATAAAAACGACCCCTTCGTTGTTATCGCAAATAGTATTAGATTTTTGGATTCTTATGGCTCTTCTCTTTTTCCTAAACCTATACTAAAATATCTGAACATTCTGTCATACAATAACGATAATTTGAATCAATTTTTGTTTAATATGATCCGGCATATACTAAAACAAAAGAAATCAAATCCGAAGAGTAATAAACAATTGATTGAATGATTGATGAAATTCAAGGCCGGGGAATGGGCCGGTGGATTGGTGTTCAAAATTTGCAAAAAATTAATGTAAATAATTTATATTTATAAAAATGAATAAAATTATACCTATTCTTTAATATTTAAAGTTTTATGTAGGTAAAAACAAATATTAATCATTTTTATTTTCTATTTATTTTAATGATTTT
>JAQFZM010000740.1:0-25871 GCA_034695785.1 Galumna obvia | reverse complement strand
TACAATAGCAAATAATCTTTAAATTACTTATAAATTTTAAATTTTAGTCAATATAACAATCAGTACAAAAAAAATAAAAGATTTTATTTTATTTTATATCAATGATTTCATATTAGATGATATATGTAATGTACTATTTGAAGGGATGAATAATAAAACAAAGATGGCACCCAAAATCCGTTCATCACTACAGATGAATAACTTTATATTTGATTATGTAATATGGCCGTCAATTAATCTGTTTGGTTTGATTTTTTTGAATTACTCCTAAATTATTCAACCCATTATAATTCTGTAAACGGTATATAAGAATATCATCTCGTTGAAATTTTTTGATTTGGTGACCAGATTAATAGGCTAGGCCCTAATATGTATAAATGGGACAAATGTGAGACCCTAGGTCCCAGCCTAGACTGAATTATTCATTGATTTTATAATTCTATATTATTGAAGAAATGTTTCCTTTTCATATGACACCAAAATCATTAAAATCGGTTTAAAGATTAAAAACTTATAAAAAGTTAAATAAGAAGAATTTACCCTAGATTAACATTATATAAATCAAAAATACCTTGTACATAAGGTTTCATGAGTTTGATGAATAGAGAACATCATAATGGACAACTTTGTTGCAGAGGGCATTTTGATCAAATTTAAGATAAACCCTCAACGAGACATCAATTATTGTGCCTTCAATTAAAATATAATTGTGTCATATGAAAATGAAACACTTCTACTATAATATAGAATTATAAAATCACCCCTGAATAATTTATTATGTTTAAAACATTATTTTTGAACAAATGGTCAACGACTGTAATAGATTATAGTTATAGAAATCTGAAACTGATGATTACTAAAATATTCTGTTATATTTCAATTAGTAAATTTAAAATAAACAACTTTGTTGCTAAAAAATTATTAGATATAACTTTAAAAAAAGTCACAATAGAATGTCATATTTGGTGAATTTTATGTCATTTTCAAATTGTTAAATTAATAAACTAAAAAATAATTTCATCTTGAATTGTCTTGTAATTAATTTTATTGTTATACAAATTATTATAGATTAATTTATTGAACACTGTTTTAAGATCTGTTGCTCCTATAAAAATATATTAAGGTTAAAGTGACTCAGGGTAGTTTTGTCCTTCAACTTATATGTACATCAAAAATAAATTCTTGTTCGTACATAATTAATTAATAGTTGAAACGCAATATTTCCTATTCTTAGTAGTTTAATTAATTTATACTGAAAGAAGTTCATAATAACAAAAATTTTCCATAAATTCAATAAATAGTTCATTGCATTATCACAAATATTATCTAAATAATTAATATCTAAATAAATTTTTCAGGGTATATTCTTAAAAATGACAGATAATTTGACCTGTATCGAAAATTTCCTTAGTTTTTGTGTATTCGTTTGACCGGAACTCATTTATATCAGTTTGGAAACTCCTTATATAAAGTGGGAAACGTTAACAGACATTCAATAAATAATCCACACTTTATATTCTTCTTTACATTATTTTATACGATTCGACAAACTATTGTAATTTTATCGTTCAATGGATGGACTAAAAGACAATATTTCTATATCGGAGACTTCTCATAATTTATTAAAGCTCAGACTCATATAATATTGTTTATAACATTTGCAATGATCCTTACGTTAAGCACACAATTGGTTCATATTTATCATTATTACAAAAATCCTAAAAAACCCTCATATTTAGTTTATTTTGAACTAATGGCTGGATTACGTTCCCCACTTAATCTTGGTAAATTAAAATTTTATAAAAGTATCTTATTTTTAATTTTATATTGGTAATTTTATAAAGGTTTAGCCCAAAAAAAGATGTTTTAAAACTAATAAGATTTTTAAAAATATATTTAAAATATTCGAACATAATTTGTTTTTAATTCACTTTAGTTTCAATAGTTTTCAATTCAATTATATTCTTGCATTTAAATCAATAGTTTGATATATTCATGGATATGATTTGGAATCTAAACCATTCACTTTTGGCCACATATATGGGCACTAAATATAGCTTTCAATTCATTTATTTTATTATAATATGTTGCTAGTTCAAATTGAAACTCATTGGTCTCAACAAAGACATCAAAAGAACACTTTCTATATGTTATTCATCTAATCTGGCTAATAATCTGAAGACCCGTCAACTTCTCGACAGAATGAATGCCATCCCTAAAGAGATTCAATCAATATATTATGTTTGAAATGAATTAAATCCAAAAATAGTTTTTGTTTCAGATAATTATCTTTACTATTCTCTCTTTTCTCAAGTTAATTGAACCATGATATATGAAGAAACTTCAGTTGAAAGTATTTTCATCATTTTTCTTTTGGAATAATTTTTTACAAGAATAATTAATAATCTCGATTAAAAATAAAATGTAGAAAATATTTAATTTTTTTATATGTATTTCAATATAAACTGTAAATAAAATACACAAAAATTTCAAATTTGAATAATTGTTCTAAAATAATTAATTAATGGTTGAAACGCAATATTTGTTATTTTTCTTTAATTTAATTAATTATCCATACAAGAAATTCATAACAAAAATATTCCATATATATAATAAAAAGTTTTAAAAATTTGAACAAATTTTTATTAATTTAGGGAAAATTTATTAATTTATTAATTTTATGAAAATATTGTGAAAAATGAAAGTAAAATTTGATCTGTATCAATCAATTCCTAAATTTAGGTGCATTCGATCGCCTGGAACTCATTTATATCAGTTTAGAATCTTCTTATAAAGTGAGGGAAACGTTAAAAGACATACAATAAATAATCCATATTTTTTATTCTTCTTTACATTAATTTATTCGATTCGAAAAATTATTTTAATTTTATCGTTCAATGGATGGAATGAAAGACAATATTTCTATATCGGAGATTTCGGACACTTTATTAAAGCTCAGACTCACATTAATTTGTATATATCCCTTGGAATGGTTATAACGTTCTGCACGCAATTGGTTCACTTTTATCATTACAATAAAAATCCAAACAAACCCTTATATTTGGCTCCATTGTAACTTATGGCCGGATTTCGTTCCTCAATAAGTCTTGGTAAATTAAAAAAAATTATTTTTAAAATTAAATTTGTAAATTATTCTAGGTTTAACCCAAAAAAAGATTTTTAAAACTATTTGAATTTTCTTTTAGAAATTTATTTTGAAACATTTTTATATAATTGAAACATACATCGAGATTGATCGCTAGATGATCGCTCAAAGTTGTATACATTATACTCAAATAAAAATATTTAAGAACACACTTATATTATTATTTATAAAATAATATTTTATCATTTTATTACTAAAAAGGTTTATCTCTTAAAAGATTATTTTATTTTTAATTTATTTTAATTTTATTTTATTAATACATAGTAAAATTAATTGAAACAAACGGAAATACATTTGGGCGTTAGGAAAGACAATTGAAATAACCAGAAAACGATGGGAGAAACACTGTAATGTGTAATCTCCAAAATTAAGAGAATAAACTTATAAAACATTTATCAATAATTTAAATTTTATAAAATTATTAAAAGATTACAAAATATTATTAATGATTATTAATTCACATATTGAATACCGAAGATTAGAAAACTTTCTTGATCATATCTATATTATATATGCTAATGCCTAATAAATGTAAAAATTAAAAGCATAGAGAAGATATGCTTATTGTAAGTCTTATTTACAAACATTTAATGAATATATTATTGTTAATCGATTGCTTATCAATTATGTTTCATTTTTGAAAAAGAATTTTAGGAAATGATTTAAATATTGTTAAATTGAAATATATTACTCATGAAAAAAATAAATCTGTAACTTTTGCTAACTTTTTATTAAATTTTCTAAGTGCATTCATTTTTTAAAGATAATATATTTAATATTCTTTTAGCATTGAAAACAATCAAAGAATCTTATCATCAATTCTTCTTATATACAAATATTGATTGAATGGAATTTAGTCTTAAAAATGACTTCAAAAAAGTTATAATGTATTAAAAAATTCCAAATTTTTTAATATGAGACTTAAATATTATTTTTATTTTTCCTACGAAACGACCATAAAATATAAATTGAACCTAAGTTTATTTTAAGGAATAATACCTAGAATTGTTTACAGATAGAAATTCTAATAATGTTTACATTTTCAATGTAAATATATGACCCTTTCAGGGCTTTGACAATCTCTATTATAGTGTTTTCCATAAATACAACATTTATCTAAGTAATTACAGTCGGATTATTTTGGAGCCTCTTATTTGCAGTTTATAATAGAGTTATAGCAGAAATGTTTTCATGGAATTTCTGTTTTTTCCTAACATTTGATTTATATTCAAAACAATTATTGAATGAAATGATTAAAAAATTGGAAAATATTAGAAAACATAATAAAGTTATCAGAAGTAATGAAATTATTATTATTATGAAAGAAATCGATATTAAGTTTCGTAAAATAATGGCCTTCAATGAATTTTGGTGTCTTTGGCTATTAGTTGTGTGGATAGGAATGGCATTCCTTTTGTCTGCATTATTTAATACTTATCTTTAAAATAAGGTTTTAATATTAGGCTAAAGATGAACGATTAATTTAAAACTTCCTCTCTCGATTCAATTTCCACTTTATCATGCAAATCTCTTGATCCATCGAATCTTACTTTGAAAACATCTTGGTATTTCTTAATTGTTCTTCGGGTAACCATTTTTTGTATCCATTTATTTTCTTCTGCTTGACTCGGAACCCAAACCTGGACTTTCCTTTATTAAAAATGTAAAATTTATAAGTCATCTACAATTTTGATTTATAACCTTGGCTCCAGGCATTCCCCTCATTCCAAATGTACCGAAAATATTTCCAGTGCCTCGATTCCATTCTGATCGCTCTTCATAATGACTGGTATCTTTCACCTCAGTAACCATTTGACCCTCATCATTTGTGTTGCTGGACACAATTTCTTCATAAGGAGTTCCACGTTCAGTTTTTTCATAACATATTTCTGGAATGATTATAGTTTCAAGTTTAAATGGTGCCCTACTAATTAATTTATTTAGTAAATCAACTATTTGTTCTTGCTCAGGTCTAGCACAATATAATCTTGTTTTCCTCCGAGTGTTTGATTGATTTCAAATGAATTTCTCATATATTCATTATTATTGTAATCGTTTTGTTTATTATGTAAGAGTACAATATGACCTTTATTCTTCTTAGTAACAAGTTCTGATATACGGTCGAACCATATCTTATGAGGCAATGAGAATCGATCAGTGAATACAAATACCACGGAATAAATCATCTGACATTTTTCTAATGATTGAACGAGCTTGCACATATTTTTGCCGTCGTTATTTTCACCATTTGTATCAAAGAAACCAGGTGAATCTATAACAGTGTATAATTTACCTTTATAATTTATCACACCTGATTGAACTGTTTGAGTGACAGATATAGTATTGCTTTGAGATTTGAATCGAGTGGTACCCTTGCAATATACAAATAATTGATTGCAAATATAACTTTTTCCGACACCAGTATTACCAATGAATATAATTGCGTTATCACTCATTCCATTATTTTGATGGGTAGCATCCAAAACAAAATTTTCTTCCAAATTATCACTAATTGACTAAAAATAAAAAAATTAATTTACTATTAAAATTATTACTTATATTTACTTTGGATTGTTTTTGCTTGGTTTTTTCAATTTTATCAATTAATTGGCTTTTATACAAATCAAAACTTTTTGAAATTTCAGAATTGAATGAATAATTATATTTATCGATAAAAAACGGATCATTCATTGGAATGTTATTTTTCATTTCCTCATAGATTTTATTAAATATTATTTGATGACAATTTTCGAATTCTTCTAAAGAATTAATAGAATTGATTTTTAAATTCATTTCTTTATTGTATTTTTGAATGGAAATTTTTGTAACATTCGCCGTTACTTCAAGTAATTTGGTTTTATTTTTTTCTTCAAAAAAGATTTTCGATTCTTGTAGTTTATTTATAACTTTCGTATTAAAATTTTCATTAATTGTTTTGTCCCCAAAATCATAAATTTTTAGTTTTGATTCAGTATCCTTTTTCACACCTAGTTCGGATTCGTTGAATTCATTAATGTCTAAGTATTTATTATCATTTAATAACTTTTCCATATTTTCGTGATAAAATTCTATTACTCTTTGAATAAGTTCTTGTTCTTTTATCTCGAAATCTTTGATTTTTTTATAGTTATCAAATCTCATTTCTTTTTCGGAGTCAAAAATAAATGCCTTTAACTAAAGTAATAAAGAATTATTTATTTGAATTTAAATAAAACCATACCTGAAACAGTTCATTTTTAAAGAGTTCATAATCTTCGCCATAAAAACATTGTATATATGAATCTAAAATTGTTTTTTTCAAGGATATAATAATTGTGTCAAAATCTTCCGGTTCAATAAATCCTTTTCCTTCAATTTGAAGTTTAATTGTATCGGTAAATTTTTGTTTACAAAAGTCGTATTTATTTTTCATAAATAGTTCTCTTTTCTCTTCATTTTCCTCAAAAATAATATCAAAAATATTTTGCAATTTATCGTTTAACTCATTAACTAATTTAGAATCATTTGTTTTTGTTTTAAAAACTTCAATAATATCAGTTGAAAGAGCTTTATTCTTCCCAGTTAGTATTTTTCTTGTGACAAATGGCTTTCCATCAATCAATTCATTAAATTCTTCTTGATAAGTATCCTGATAAATTCAAAAAAATATAAAAAAATTTATATTTAATAGTCAAATAAATTTTTTTATCTCGTTAAGATGTAAACCTTTGTTTATTAATAATTCAAACTTACCATTAATTTTCTAATTAATATAATATTCGATAATTTTTTATTCATGTCAAATATATCTTGACATTCCGGTAATTCCTCTTTATTAAATATTTCTGTTAAAGAGATGAAATATTGAATAAGATCTTCACCAATAATAGTATTTCCATCAATCATTTTAGGTACTAATTCTTCTGGATTCAATAATGTTAAGATGAATTCTTTAAGTTTTTCTCTGAATCTTTCTCTCAACTGATCGAAAGAGCCATCAAAGTTAGGGTTTTCCATCACTTCTCCAAATTGAGGTAAAAGAAAGCATAGAATGTCTTTAAAACATTTTCTCATATTTTTGCGAACATTCTGTGCTGAAAGCGATAGCCTTTCATTCACTGATAATTGTTTTTCTAAATATTGTTTTCCACCACTCATTCCAAACGGAAATTCATTGGGTGTACTCCAATCTCGAACCAAAAATAACTAATAAAAATAGTTATTAAATAAGTTTAAAAATATCATTCATTAATTATTTACCAAATTTTGAAAAGGAATACTATCATTGTTTTCCGTATTATTTTCAATAGCTTTCAAACCATATTCTATATATGAATCTAAAGTTGAAAAAATATCTTCTGAAATATCTGTGTTGACATTTACTATAAGATATGATGAAACTAATAAACTGATTCCAACAATTGTAGACCAGTCTCTTTGATCATAATATTTATCGAACAACCCCTGAGTGTCCATTAAAAGAACGGCTAATTCATTTCCATTTGACTGTTTTACTATAAAAGGTTTTGACAGCCATAATCCAAAAGTTTGCGGTTCTATAGAAGACTTCCATATAAAACCTTTAAAGTTAGAAATATTAGGTAAGAAAATTTTAATATGAAAATTGCAATAATAAGAGAATTGAAAGTGTAAATGTGAGGCAGAAAAATAAACATATTATATTTCGTCAATAAATCATTTTGACAAATAATTATGACAAATATAATATACAGATAAAGACAAAACCACACTGAGTTGCTTAAACCTTGATAGTTTTGGAAAAGATGTACAGATTTTAAAATAGTTTTCATTATTTTAACTAAGAAAATTGTATTTAGTAAAATTTGAAAATTAATTTTTATCATGTTACAATTATTTTATATTGATTTTAATATAATCAATTACTTTAATGAATCATTAAAAATAATTTATGGAATCATTTGAATAATTTATAATTTATATTTATTTATAATTTATTTTTTAATTTCTAATCCTTTTATTTCAAAGATTTTTTTTGATTTGTCTTTGATCAAATTTCTTGTTATTAATTATTTTAATACTACAATTATTCTAGATCATTTTAGGGGAAAACATTTTAAACATGTTGATCTGCTCAAAAACTATCAAGGTTCAAGTAACTTAGGGTAGTTTTGTCTTTAGCTTTATTTGTGTATCGGACAAGACCAAACGGACCGTTCTCAAAAAGAGGGTATTAGAGGGTGTATATCGATCAGAGCTTACTAGGAAATATACCGATGCTGCCGATAAAATCTAATAATAAGATTAACATGGTTAAATTCTGTGAAGAAAACTTATTAAAAATCTGAAGTCAAAATCTGTTTATGACCACCAGAAATCATATAAACTAGATGATTCAAATAAATTCAAGATACATTTATAAAAATCTAATTATTAAGCTTTAAATTGATAGTAAAACTTTTGAAAATCGGATTAGATTATCATGGTGAAATCTCCATTTTAAAAAATCATTTACGCTTTGCGTTGACTGTATTTTAAAATTTTAAATATAAATTCTACGTGATGTAAAGTTTTAAATGATACAAAATAAATTTTTTTAACCTGTTGTACTTTTAAGCAATATTAAATTATTAATATCTATATTATTATTTTAGTTTTTTAAGTGCTAATTATATTTAACTTTTAATCAATAAAATAATTTCTGTAAAACTGTAATAAATCTTTAAAATATTATCATCATAAATATGTATATTGTATTCAAGTTTAATAGAAAATTTAAAATTTTCAAATAAATAAAAATGTTTTGTATATATTAATTTAAAAATAAAAACAATTTATTTTTAATAAAATTATCGAGTGAGTTTAGACTTGTTAATTTTATAAGAGAAACTAAAGATTCATTTCAGATACTTTCAAATTTAATAACTAATAATTTCCAAGAAATATTTAAAAAATTATTAATATTCCAATTATAGTTTGTAAATTAATTATTGTGTATTCGTATGAATCGAATTAGATTTTGTATAGATCATTCCACACAAGAATTCAAAAACAGAAAAGAGATTTGCTATTATTTTGTTAGATTTCATGTTTTGGGGAAATAAGAGGCTCAGATAACAATTAAGTCGATAATTTTGGCTAAAATGGATTGGCCTTTTCAAGGGGTGAATTAGAATAATTGTGAATTATTTTCTTATTCCACATTATTAGTACAGGAATAGAAAAAAAAATCTGATGTTAGTTAATAGCATTTCTGTATAGTTCCAATATTCAAAACGATTAACGAGTTTATGACCAAAAATCATTGATAAATCATCCATAAATGAGTGAATTTCACAACTGAGAATCCATAACTAGGAGAGTTATTCACATTAAAAAGTATAGCGACTACGCTAAAATTTATAATTAGTTCATAACTAGGAGAATTCCCAACTCGGAAAGTGATAACTGGAAAATTTTACTGTATAATTGAAAAGTTAATTTGGGTAAAGTCTTCAAAAAAATTATTTCAATTTATATCAAAATAATTAATTAAGTAAAGAAGATTTTATTGCTATTTATAGATATGTTTAAGTTATTTTTTAACCTAAAATACAAGAACATTCATAAATAAAAATTAATTTTTAAGAAAAATTTTAAAAGGATAGCTAAAGCTTTTGAATATATACAGTTATAAATAAATAATTTGGTAAATTTTCAGTTTTAAAATATTTTTTTTAATAATTATATTAAATATTTTAATTCAATCATTGGTTACAGTCTTAAATTATTTTATTATGCATCATTGATAGCTACCTTGGTAATTGGTACCAAATAATTTATCAAAGATTTTTTAAAGTAAATAAAGTAATATTACAATTAGCTTAAATTCTGACATAAATTAATAAGTTGCCAAATAGTGACAATAGATTTATTCGTTGTAGATTATATTTATGTTATAATTATAAAATACCTCCCTTAATATCCTCCTGAGCTCAGACCAAAATACACCCCCTAATAGCCACCTTAGATCGGCAGGTTTTGCCATGTCTGCTATATTGCTTGTCCCTACCCAAGCTTAATCTTGGTGAAAAGAGTAAAATTTTATGTTAATTTAGCTTTTTGTCTTATCCACAAATTGGTCATTTAATTCATTTAGTATAACAAAAATATTTCACTCCCCTTTAGTTAATTTACTAGCTTTATCTAGTTAGGATAAATAAAAATCTGAGATGGCTAAAGGTTTTCGCTCCCAGGAAGGGTATACCCCTCCCTGGGCCAAAAAAACATCGGCAAACCTATTGGTTTTTAATAGAAGTAAAGTTAAAATTTCTAATATTCCAAGGGGGATATTTTGAAAAATTAATCGTCTAAGTGAGTAATTTTAAATAACCCTCATTATTGGCCATATCAAATAATAAGCCATTTGTAGGGAAAAACATATACATGTTTATTGTTAAAAATAATTAATTTAAAAAAATTAATATTAAAATATATAATTTTAATAAAAGCTGTAATTTAAGATGAATTTTATTTTAAAATATTCCATATAAGCAAATTTAAATTGAATTGAGAGGATATGAGTTTAGTTATTTTTTTAAAATCTAATAAAATCAAAATTTAAATAATGAAATAATATTGAATCTGTTTTCTTTTTAATATAAATAGATAAAAAATATAGATAATTATTTATTATAATTAATTTATATATACAGTATACGCTCGATTTAACAAGATGTTTGGGGCTGGCAAAATGACCTGTTTAAATCGAATTCTGTTTATATCGAAATAATAATAAAAATAGCTAAATATGACATTTATTTTATTAGATAATAGAGAATAGGTTTAATTCTGTAATTTTGATTTATAAATTGATTTTCAAAATTTATTCTTTAATTTGTTAAATAAAACGTAAGAATTTCCATTGAGTTACGAATTTTTTAATTCGATTTATTACTAAAGTGAACAAATATATTTGATTTGGTTTACTTTAGTAGAGTACTTGATATTTGTAATAAAGCATTTGAAAAAGTAACGCATTTCATAAATATATTGACTAAATTAAATATCTTTCTAGAAATTTAAACATTAAAATACTGTAAAGATTACAATAAATAAAACCCATTACTTAAGAAGGGGTTTGAGATTACATTAGAGTTTCGTTGGGTATTATAATTATATTTTGTGTTTGAGTTGAGTCAAAATATGAAGTAATGTTTCAAATGAATCTTATTTTATCTAGATAATAATTGACTTAGCATGTATATACAACTTGTATATGTAGATTTTATGTATAATTTATTCTATTGCTAAATATTTGATTTAATCTTGCTTATAATTTAATTACTTGGAAAAGTGATGGTCATTCTAATTAAGGAATCTAAGGTTTCATTCAATCCGATAACCATATATTCTTCGAAAGTAACTTCAGTTGAAACCTTTTTGTTAATTAATTTAATTAACTTATAAGTTACTTAAATTGAAAAACAAATTGTCAATTTTGTTTAAAGTTTTTAACTTAAAATAGCAGTGAATAGGAACAAGTTCAAGATGCTATGTAATTTTGTATTATTCTTGAAAAAATGTTGGTTTTAAAGTTCAAATAAACCAATTGTTCTAACTTTAAAACTAAAGCAAACATAAATAACGCCCATGTAATTTTATTATAGATTGTAAAGTTTTTTTTAATGTAGTCATTTAGTTTTTTCGGATTTATTTTATTTAAATATATTATTTAAAATGTTTTATTATAAAAAAGTTGTATATTTTAGTCTAAAATATGATACTATTATTTTGGGTATTTGTTTAAAAATAGAAAAGAATTAAAGGTTTAAAGTCATCTCATTTTTAACAATCCTGTAGACTATTATGCAATATTTATTTTGGATCTTACTATGTATAAATTTATTATAATAAATAAATATCTAAAATTTATATCTATTAATATTAAAAAGTAAACAGATTCAAATCAGATCCTCATTATTTAAATTTTGATTTAATTGGATTATTTTATTAAAATAACATATTATTTATCCTTATCAATTTATAAAAATTGGCTTATTTGGAATAATTTTAAAAAAAATTCATCTTTAATTACAGTTTATTATAAACATATTTTTTTAAAAAATTATATATTTAAAATTGATTCTTATTATCAATATACATGTTTTTACCTTATAAATTATTTAAATGTCTTATTATCTGATATGGCCAATAGGGAAGGTTATTTTAAAATTACCCCTGTAACGAAAAATTTCAAATATACCCTTGGAACATTGAAATTTTAACATTACGTCTATGGATAAGAACTAGGTCTGTCGAGGTTATATTTTTCCAGTGAAGGGTATACCCCTGGGATAGACAACAGTAGTAGGATGAAGTAATTTGTCTAGCTGGCAAGAAAGGCTTGCCCTCTATACAGTTCACTCCTTAGAAAGAGGTTAATTTGAATAATTTGATCAAAAATGATAGAGTGTAAATAAAAACAGAAATATATTTTTTTTTAAATTTATTTAAAATAATAAAAATATTACAAAAACATTTATATAAAAAATACGATAAAATAAAATAAATTAGTTTTATAACATTATTAAAAATTATTGTATTAGTAATGATTGCATTTATAAATATTAACTGCATTAATTTATTAAAATTATAAATTTTGGCCAAATTTATTAAATTATAAAAAAACCTTTCTTCTGCTTTTTCTTCTTTTCTCACCGACCCTTTTTCTTCCAATTTTCAGTTTTTTCTTTATTCTCTTTCTCCGTCCCCTACCACACTGTAGACTGTTCTCAGGGGAACAGGTGGTGGTTTTCTTGATCTAGGTCGAATTTTAGGAATATTCAAACTTGTTTTTCTTGGAGTAGGCTCAGGTATATCATACATACGAGGTGGTTTTGGAGGATTTAATTTCAAATCATAAGGGGAAGAAACAACTTGAACTCAAAGACCAAATTAGATGAAAGTCTACACAACATTAAACTAATTAATAATAATAAAAATTACTAAACTAGATATTTAGAAGATATTTTCTTTGGTTGTTAGTTGTTAAGAAAATTCGTCTAATTTTCAAAAAATCATTTGGAACTACAATTGAAGTGTTGGTTAGTTTCCTCGAAGACAACTGTATTAAAATTTTGGAAAAATTTGCCCTTTTTGATGCAGTTATCAATTTTGATCCAATATCATTAGATAATATCATCTTATACATTATGTACCACTCTAGGCCACTTTAATATGTGTGAAGATTTTGCAAAAATTCATTTACACTCAAACTGAAATCTATTAGCAAATTTTCCTCTAAATATTTTATGAGATATGAAAATCTTTAATGAATTTAAGTTAGGAACTTTTAATTTTCATTCTATGTTAAGGGAAGGGAAAGATATTTTAAATTATTTCCTTGAATTTTATAGTTAATATATTTTTATTATACTTTAAGTATATTAGGGACATATGCCACAATTAAAATAATGGATTGCATTTCAAGGTAGATTTCCTGGAAATTCATTTCAATGTAAAATTGCATTGAATCAATTTTATAAATGATAAAATGATCATTGAAATTTTACAAAACTAAAATTTATAAAACTGTAAATTAAGCTTAAATTTCTTTAAAAGTTATACATTTTGTATTAAATTATTTTAATGTGCAATTCACTTTGGATTATTTTATTTAAAATTTAAACGTTTTATTATATTCTTAAAATGAAATTTTGATAAATAATACCAATATTATTTTAAATTATTAAGCCTTGAAATATAATAAATTCAAAAATAACTTATTAAACAAATTTTTTATTGTATAAACAAATATAATTAAATAAATCTCTATATAAAAATAGTGGTAGTTTAGACAAGGCTATTTTACTGGGATTAAAATTTTCAGCCAATTAATTAAAATTAAACAACTAATTAATGATAAAATTTTGAAATGTATTTCTTTCTATCATTTTCATTACTTGAGGATTCTTAAAGTGTGCTGTTTTTCATCGGAATATGAGTCTTAATTCGTGGTCTGCATTATATTCCAATTTTAAACCAACTCCAAAATGTTCGATTTCAAAAATTTTATATAAATCATTTATATTATCTTCCATTTTGTAAATATATATAAATATATAAACAAGTGCACGCATTACATATAAAATGTTTCACCTCGGCCCCCATTTCTAAACCTTATCAAAAAATAGGTGCGGCTAATTTAGAAAGTTTGTATATATTCCGATTAGCTAGAATAATGTGTTATAACTTGTTGGATTAATGATAAAGTTTTTCATAAGAACCTGAAATCAAGTTATTTCAACAAACATTATCTTGGCCAAAAATGTATTGCGAAAATTGATAGTAAGTGAATTAAAAAATTATGTATAAAGCCATAAAATTGAACTTGAAAAAATGATTTGAAAGGTAAATTTTTAGAGAATGCATGCAAACTAAAAATTAACTAATGAATAAACTTTGATTATTTAAGTAATTCTAAAATTTGCATGTTAAACATACAAATCAATATAATTAATTCCATTTAATTATATTTTAATAAAAGTAAAATGATAAAGATTTATGACAAAGTGGTGAATTATGTTACCAGATCAAATTCACAAGATCAAGTAATTTAAATTGATAATCAATTAGAAATCAAGTAGAATTTTATTTTAAGTTTTATTGTCAAATCTATATATCGAGTTAGATTTTACAAAGTTTAGACAACTCTTGTTATTTTTAATAAATTATGTAAATTCAATACAATTATAATTGAAATTATTTTTAATACAAATTTTTGCTTTTATCAAAGATATTGACATTCGATTTCTTTTATCAGTCCATATCTTTTAAATTACTTAATTCCCGTTCTATTAAATCATTTCCGATCGGAGTAGCCATTATTCCTTCGATGATTTTTGAAATATTAGGAAATAAGTTCAATTTTAAAAGACATATTTTGTTATATCAGACATTTTTTCCTCAATTTAAAATGTATTTAATTTTAAATTAAATTTAATAATTTCGTCAAAAAGTTGGTTTCTATCGATTGTAATTTTTAGAATTTCGGAAATATAATTTAAAATATCTTAAATTAAATCTGAGTGAAGATTTATATACCGAAATTTTTTGAAAACAATATTTTTAATATCAAAATTCTTCTCAAAATAAATAATTGCCCTTTCATAACATTGTTTTGCTTTATGAATAAAATATAATTTTTAAGGAAGTAATAATTGAAATCTTTAAATTCAGCCCCGAAAAAGTTATAACTTAAACGCATACTTAATTGTGATCTTAATTGTAACATCAAATCATATAAATTTGTTGCAATTGTTGACTGCTTTTCTAAGGGTTTTATGGAAATGCTACCCAAAGACATGAAATGCTCAACAAAATAAAGATATAATTCACACAAATAGATTATATTAAATTCTTGTAACCTAATAAAATCCAAAAAATCACAATGGAGTGGAGACTCAATGATTTATATTTTCAGGTTTATTCCGACACAAATGGAATCAAAATCATAATTAATTTTATTAACTTTATTTATATTATTCTAAAAATTGGTTAATAAAATATATTATTAAATATCTTTTTCCTCTGAAATAACTAGACATTTGCTAAGATAATAGAATAATAAATTAGTAAATATAGTTAATAAATATAATTTTTTATGGGATTTGATAAATTTTAATTTAATTAATTAAATAAATATCATTCATAGTTTATTTCAATCAAGTTTTTATTTATACAAATAATTACAGAAATTTTATTTTGTTTTTTAATGTTTTATAAATAATATGAAACTATAATTATTTTAAGAGTAAAATATGAGTAATTAAATTTATAAAAATTATTTATTTTAATTAGTTTTTATTGATTTATTAGTAATTTCGTTTTTCAAGTTGGAGAGATAAGTTATTCCCATACAACATTGTCTCTACATTATATTTTATATTTTTTTTAGTTTACATAATTTAATAAATGCAGTTTAACTTATCATAGACCTATAAAATATATTTTGTCTTAATAAATTTATAATTGAAATATTTTTAAGATATTTATCTTTTAAAATAATTAGTTAATATAATTTTCTTATTTTGTAAAATAATTTCAAAACATTTTTAAATGAATTTGTAATTTTGTATTTAAAGAAAATGATGTATTTAAAAGCTGTAACAAAAACATTGAAAAAATTAATATATTAACCTGAATAAGTAATTTTTCGATTGGGAGGAACAAGCATATGGGTTTTTTTAATAATTTTAAATTCCTTATGAATTCTTTAAAACTTACTAATAAAATGAACATGAACATTATTTAGTTTTACAATAAATAAAACTAATTTATTAAATTAATAAATTATTTTTGAATAAAAGCTTGAATATACTTATATATTTTTCATACACATTCCATAAAAGTTTATAAAATAAACGATATTTTCAACATCCTAAAAATCACAAAAATCTACTCTCTACCTCTCTCTCTCTCCCTCTCTCTCTATCCCTCTCTCTCTATATATTATTTTTATACTAATTTACTATAAGCTAGTGATATATATATATCGTTATCATACCTGGACAGTTTTAAATGCGTCTTCTCCCTAGAGAAAATATGAAAAATAGGCAAAAATATCAGAAAAATTGTCAAAGTTTAGTAAAAAATCTGTATTTTTTATGAAAATTAAAATAAAACTTAATAATTATCAATACAAACATCAAAAATAAAGTTTTATAGTGAAAAATTTGGTAAAAAAATTTTTCTTAAAATTTTAAAAAATATTTTTTGTGAAAAATCTTTAGTTTTTCCATTAATTTTAATAAAATTAGTTAAAACATGAATGAATGTAATCATAAAAATCAGGGGTCGGCAAGGTCCATGACCATAGAGGGGGGCTTAAGCCATAATTTTCGGGCGGGGGAGTTAGGGATTCAACTTTTCAAAATAGCTTAAAAATGCATAAAAATAGTTTTAATGCGTTTATTAGACATTTTTTATTGTAATTATATATTTAGATCAAATTTAATGTATTTTATTTGAATTAATGCAAAAAAACTATAAATTTTTGATAAAAAAGCATTATTGTGAATTTTTACAAAAAATTAGATAAATTCTAACGCAAAAAACTGCAATATTTATGATTATATGAAATTTTTCTTTATTTACGGTTATTTTTCTTCAAAATTACAGATTTTAGACAACATTTCTATTATTTTTTTATCAATTTTGCCTTATTTTCTAAGAAGGGGGGGTTATTTTAAATTTTTCCTAAAGTTGTTTAGCTTGACTTACGTCGAGTCATAATAATCGGCCTAGGGGGTGACCTCCTGGACCCCTTGCCGAAACATGCCTGTACATTATGAAACGGCTTAAAAAAGATGTTTTATGAGTTTTTAGGCAATTTTTGATCATTTTCAAAATACTGACCAATTTATATCAATATTGTTAAATGAAGTAAACAAAACATTTCAAAAAAATTGGTTTTTAATTAAATTTTAAAAATGTCTAAAATTAGTAAATTATTAAATGAAAATAAATTTTTAAAAAGTAGAAAACAGTTATTTTTATGAAAGTTATATTTTAAAGAAAAAAGAGTAATTATATTATTCAACAATTAACCTATAATAAACTTAAAAATTGAGTGCAAATGACCAAGATAAAATTCAAGACTTCTAAGTTATGACTTATAAATTATAAATTATAATTTATGAATATTTTTTAAATGATAGTATTTATACAATCCATCATTTTGTTGTTGTTTTTGAAAAAAAAATAATATCTAGTCGATTTTAAAACATTTATATATTTATGTTTTTTATGAGCTGAAGAAGGTCTGAGCGAAGGCTAGACCCAGAGTGGTGCCCATCCACTCTTAAGGGGACCGTTTATGGGCTGGAAAGGCTTCGGAGAGTCGCACAAAACACAAACAGTTTTTACAAAACATTTTTATTTAACAAAAAACTATTAATCAAAACATAAACACAGAACCGCCGGACTGCTCTCAACGGTCGGTCTGGTTATGGCCTCACTTTTAGGGGCGTTAACACAAGAGATACGAACTCTTTCAGATCTACATAACGACTGCTCTCGTCTAAGACATAGAGACGACTGACTTTCGATTTACAAAAACATATCCTTTTATACAAAACTAAAACTCAAAGGCAAAACACATTTTTCCACACTATGTCTGAGTCGTCTGAGTCGACTGACTCATGACCTTGCTCATTGAGCATAAGTCAATAAAAGCACATAT
Source organism: Galumna obvia (assembly GCA_034695785.1). Lineage (NCBI taxonomy): Eukaryota > Metazoa > Arthropoda > Arachnida > Sarcoptiformes > Galumnidae > Galumna > Galumna obvia. Next base: position 7,524 of record JAQFZM010000740.1, on the reverse strand, counting down.
CAAAGTTAAGATCACCTTAAAATGAGCTAATTAATGAAGTTTTTTTAATTAAATTTGAATTCTTTATTTAGTGTGTTGTTTAAAATAATTTGCTTTTAAAACTTTTGCCACAATTTTTAAATAAAAAAATGAATGGCTTTTCTGTTAAATGAATATACCATTAATGAGGTTTTAGTTCAATTGAATTGATAATAGTCATAAGTAAAGACATCATATCTATTCAATTGCATATTTTTATCAGAAATATATGCCTAAGTTATAAATTGATATTTATCATGACCATATAAATAATATTTAATAATGATCCAAACTACCTAGTTTAAAAATGCACATTAATAAATTTCTATCATTAATGCGTAAAAACAGCATATTTTCAAAATTTTCAAATAATTTTTATATTTTTTTCTGAATTTGATTAACAAGTTATTTTAAAACCATAAAAACGGTATTTCAGAATAATTTCAATCGAATATAATTAAATATATTTATCATTTGTTTAAATAAAATATGATTTTTATAGGTAATATTAAAATTTAATCAAATTTTAATAATTTATTGAATTAAACTTTTAGATATTATCGAAAGATATTGGTCAGTGCCTTTTTATAATAGAGTTTAAACCAGGGATGGCCAAAGGCGGCCGATCCCAGGGGGGTATACCCCTTCCTGGACAAAAAAAACCTCAACAGACCTAGTGCTTGTCAATAGACGTAATGTTAAAGGTTTCAATGTTCCAGGGGGTATTTTGCCAATTTTGCTGCTCCAGGGGGGTATTTTGAAATACCCACCCCCCTATTGGCCATCCCTGGTTTAAACCATGATACAACTTGTCAAGTTAAATGTCAAAATAACATTTAATGTAGAGTTAATTTTTAAAAGTTTAATTTTTCAACAAACAGGTTAATGATATATAGTATAGATCTCCACTTGAGGACAAAATTGAGGACTTTTTCTAAACCTCAAATGATATTCAAATACAACATTACAACTGACTCAAAAGTGGAAATCTTAATATTTATTAAATAAATATGTTTATCAATATTTATTATTTAAAATTAATTAATATTAAATAATTAATTAATATTTTTTAAGTTAATACTTAATAAATTTCTTAATATTTATTAATAAATATATAAAATATGAACACTTTTGAAGCAATGCTTATATCAGAGGGCCAAATAAAATGTTTTCTGTAATGTTGTTTATGTCACCAAATTTAGGTGATGCAGAAAGCACGAGCTTTATTGCCTGACTATAATATATAGGATGATAAGACAAATGGAACTAAAATAGGGATTTTTATTTTATACGAAGTAAAATTTGCAAATGTGCTAATATTATGAATATAGCTATGAGAATGTAAATGATTTAATAAAACATGGGATTATTGGAAAAATGTAAAAGGGGTCAAATGTTTGGTTAAGTCAAATGTTTTTTGATGCTATATTTTTCTATGGCTTAACATAATCAAATAATATTTATTATGTAAAATTTACACTTAATAATTATATAAATAATTGTTTTTCTACATTATTTAGTGCATATATTTTGCATATTTTAATCTTTTATAAGGAATATAATATGGCATTTAAAAGAAAAATAGGTGAATAGATTTGATATCTTTAATCATAACTTATTATTTAAAAACGACACAAAATAAGTTATGACAATTTAAATCATAGCTTTGATTAAATCTTCTGATGCATCCATTAATATCACATTTATATTATTTATATTCCCAATAAATTATCTTGTGCCGAATTAAATGTGATTGAAAGGTGAATTTTTTATTACAATATTTGAAATCACAAACAAATTGTTTTTTATTTAATTGATTCAATTTATGCCAATTTGGATGAGAATTTGAAATAAGTTTTTTATTACATCCACTGAAACTACACTTAAGAGTTTTATTATAAAAATGAATTGTTGCTGCTTGCGAGGTAATATGGTTAATTTATTTAAAGTGGGGATTGGGACGATTGACCGAGAGACATTTTACCGAAAGATAATTTACCTAAAAACATCTGATCGAAAGACAGTTCACCAAAATATAATGATGTAACCAATGTATTTCCCAAATAGTGTACCCTAAACCAACCTAAGCTAACCATAACTAATTAGACATAACCTTACATAACTAAAACCAAGCCATACGCACTACATTAATGAGCCTTTATTAATAAAATAGGATTTCGAGTAAATTAATCCAAATTAAAATATAATCAAGCATTTTAAAAATAATTGTTATGCTAGTTTAAATTACAATGTTATTTGAAGTCCCCATGTTACTATTATATTGTAATTCGGTATGAGAATCTAGTAGAGAAATTTTATTCCGATGGATGCACTTCAAAATTATCTGGCCACAAAGCCACCTGATGAACAACCATATCAAAAGGGGACCATTTCAAAACACGAAAATTTTCCGTTACTATCAAATGGTCGATCTCCAAGGAACATAACTTACCACTCCTTTCAGTTTCTTTCAAAAAAAGAAATTTTCCGGTTATTAACAAATGGCTTGGTCTTTTCTTATTATTGATTTTATATAACCTGCATTTATTTTAGATTATTTTATTGAAAACAGAATGAAAATCTGTTCAGCCATTCAAAAATAATCAACTATTAGGGCATGGTTTAACCATGCCCTAATAGTTATTTCCCCGGTCGAATGTTTTATTCTATGTCAATAATATCTGAACCCGACCAAAATACCCTCTCTTAATACAATTCATGGAACCGTCGGGTTTGGCCATATCTGAATAAATTAATTCAAATAGTTAAAATATTATTTAGAATAATTTATAACAACAATCGATATCAAAAAATTAAACAAAAGAAATATTATTCTTTTTTTCATGTCTTTGAAAATGTTCAAAATTAACAAAATATTGTTTTTGATATATACATAAATGCTAATATATAAAAATAAAATTAAGTTTATACTTGATATTTTATCAAGTATATCAATGATAATATATCTTTATCACGAGATATCTTAAATAGAATTTTTATTCAAATAAAATTTTATCCAATAAAAATATAACTTATTATGAATCATTAAATTTTTAAATTATAAATTTATTTATGTGGAATAAATAGAATAAACATTATAAATATTCTAAGAGCGGCAGGTGCTTAAATTATACCTTACTATTTCGAGCATTTGGTTAAATCAAGCTAAGATAAATGGAGCAGGGTCTGAATGAAGTAGAATTTTATTATTTCAAATTATAATTAAAGAAAAGGTGATAATTATTTAAAAAAACATTTTAAAAAAATATAAAATAATGCAAATAAAGAAATAAAGAAATTTGAAATTAAGCTAATTAGTTTGTCCAATATATGTCTATATCACGAAATATATTCATTTAAATAGAATTTATATTCAAATAAAATTATTTTCATTAAATTAATCATTAATTTTATAAAAAATAAATAATTTATGTGGATATAATTTTTTTAAAACTATAAAGATTCCATCAATAGATATTATTTTTAGCATTTAATTTCTTATTTTAAGATAAGAGCTCTTGAGTTAAATTCAACTTGATATTTATTGAAAGAAACTTATGGAGTGAAAATCAAACTTACATTGAATAATTTTTAATTAATAGAATTTAACAATACCAAGGTAATTATAAAAAAAATCTTTTTAGTAAATTAGTTAATAAACATTATAAATAAATTTTAAACAGAAAATCGATAAAAAATCAAAATGAGTAAAAGGGAAGAAAATACCAAGGCACAAAATATTAATCAACTTGGCCAATCGTTAGAAATTCTGGGAAAATATGGATACAAATATAACTGGATATGTTCTACTTTTGAAGAATATGTGTATGGTCATCCAAGTCGTAAAATAGTGATTTGGGTTTCACTCTGTCGACTCTCATCCCTATTAATTTTCATTCGATTCGGTTTATCCGCATTTTTCAACACTCGATCCGCAAGAAGTGTCACAATTGATGTCTGGTATAAACTACACAATCACTCAATATTTGCTTTAATAGTAGCCTCAACGGCACTCATTTTATTCATTTCAACAACAACTTTCTTATTTTAAGAGTTGAATAAAAAGCTCCGAGGATTTAATCTAATTCAGAGTATCATCGAAAATAGAAATCGTATTAAATTGAATGGCTTTTACTATAGACGTCTTTCTTTAATCATTCAGTTCTGGAATAGATATATAGTCCGACAGATTTATGCTTTTCTATTGACTTTCTCACTCTCTTTATATTTATACTTTCAAATTGAAGGTTATTTCGATCCAGAGTCAGGTTTTTCTTTTTTAAGGCGTTGGTTTTCCTCTTTAAGTTTTTGCATCACTTTATGCAAAATATGCGTTAATAGCCATTTGTCACAGAATTATCTTAAGTGTGAAAAAACAAAATTCAAAATTTATATTCAAAATTATGACTGAACACAACTCTGTGGTTAAACTTATATTTGAAACAAACAATATGTTTAAATACATAATATTTTACATATACTATTTGGCTTCTCCTTTATTTATCCTGGGTTTTTATTTTAGCCAAACAGATAAAATTGAAATATTCATTAATATAGTTTTGAAATTGGTATTTTCCGGAACTTACTTTATGATATTTCTTGCTAATTTATTAAGTACACAAATTAATTATGCAATACAAAGACCACGACATTATATCTTTGGTTCTATTTCAAATCCAGTATTGAATGTCAAAAAGAAATTATTGCTTTTATTATTCAAAGAAAAGTTAAGCGGACCCTACATTTGTTTCTATTGTTTAGATTTGTTTCCAATGAATAACTTTGAATTCTATCTCTATATCACTAATTGTATTAAAAATTATATTCTTTTCAATTATTTATTAAAATTAAATAAATTTATTTTATATATAGTTTATTATTGCTATAATAAAAGTCTATAAAATAAATATAAAACAATTGAATTTTTATTCTGTTATATTAGATAAAATTTTATAAAAAATTTAGAACAAATCGATTCTTTTAAAATATTATTTTTTTTATTAATTTATTTAAAATTTTCTTTGCTTGATAATATTTTTATAATGTAGCAGTTTGTTTAACTTTCACAAAATATCTTCATTTAAAATAAAAATTTAAAAACTTTATTTAAAATGAATTTTTGGGCATGAGGAACCCTCTTTCAGGAACAATAAGCAAGGTTATGTAAGTCAAATGACCCACACAACATGTGGAAAGGTTTTAGGCATTGAGTGCTAGTTTTATATATAAGCAGAGGTTTTGTCAATTGAATATCAGTTCTATTTTCATCGCATAATATTTGATTTGGCCCAAACGTGATGCCATTGTTTTTGTGGCCAGAGTTGACTGACTGTAGAGTTACTTAAGTCACTCTCTATTATTTGTATTCATTTCTAAATCCCTTAAATAAAGGCTTTTATATTTAATCTGTTCTTGCAACTAACTGGTGTTCATGTGATCGTTTTATGGATTCTTTAGATCTTGTTTAAAGTAAACTCTTTTTGTGTGTCATATCCCTGTGTCTGGCAATCCGCGCAGACTTCTCAACGGCACACATAACTGGTGGAGGCGCCTATTCTTGACAGCCGCCAAAAGGGTAATCCTCGCGAGTGCAGCTCATAGAGGTAAACATGGAGGACATAGAGTACAAGACACCATCCGATCTAAGGAATATACCAAGAAATAATCGATGTGATAGACATGACAGATATGAGTGATTACTCTAAAGACGAGTGAAATAAATAATAATTAAACAAGTTATATTCTATCAAATATTTTATGTGATCATAATAAACAAAGGGTAGTTGTTTTAAATGACACATTACAATCGGTTTAATAATAAAGAGATTAATAACGTTTTCAATGAAAATCTTACAAAAAGTGTTTACAAAATTTGTGTTAATTTAAACACAAAAGGATTAGCTTATTGTTATGGAACTTAATAAGAATTTATTTTATTCTTGAGAAAACTTTCAGCACTGGATATTCTTCCATGTAATGAAATTGCTGAATATTTTAGTCAAATTTGCATTCAGTTCTCATATGAAACAGAAGAAATTACTGGGTCTTAAAAACTCTAAGTATGGATAAAATCTATTAATCTCTATCTAAAAGGCGTTTCAGTAAAAAAATGGCGATGCTATCATATCAACTTGCTAAAATTAAATGAAATTAGTTATTAAGACAAAAAAACAAATTCTATGTTTATCAACAAAAAAAAGATAATTAATTAAAAATATTTTCACGGAAAATCTAGGTGATTTTATAAAGTTTACTAACATTAGATTGAATCTTCTCAACTTGTCTTGATAAAGTTCCTTTTCATTTCTTTTAGAATAGGCATAATCGATGATAACTTCAAAGATCTGGATAAATATCTAATGGGACAATTCGTTTTGATTTCACGAAACTTTTAAAGATATATTTAAGACCAATTGAATCCAGCAACATGTTTTTAAATGGGATTCAATCTTTGCTCAAATTTAATTTAATTTTATAAAGAAAAAATATTATAAATAATATTATTATTTATTGATATAATAGCTTAGAATTTTAATACGCGTCAAATTGTTTTCTATATCATCAAGTTTATTTTTCTTTTAACATTTATTAATAAGGTAAATTGAAATATGCTTTCACTATTAGGGAGATTATTCTTGTTCAATTATTATTATTAATAATATTATAAGGAAATATTAAGCGATCCAATATTTAAATGATTTATAAGGGTGCAATTTTTATCATGATTTATATTTTTAAATTAATGATAATTTGACTTTTGGTAAAATTTGTATTAATGTTCAAGATAAAAGGGCATATTTTAATTAAAACTTAGTAAAATTAAAGTGGCAATATTTAGTACAAGGTGATTTTTATTAAGATTAAATTATGAATAATTAAATTTAAAAAATATTCTATTATTTATGTTTTTTTTCATATATATTTGAAAGTTCCCCCTTGATAACCTCTAAAAATTTTAGTTGAAGTTAAAATAATAAATTAAGCAAGCTTATTTTTTATTGCAAAATATTTATTCATTATTATTGACAATAAAGTTGGCATTTCTTCAAAAGGATGTCAAACATTAACTTCTGTTTAAATTTATTATTAAAACATTCATATCGATATTATTTTAATTATTTTTTATAATGAATTTTCATAAAAATAGTTAACTATTATCTATTAATTTATTTATTCATTATATTCATACATCATTAATACTTTTATATTTAATTAAGAAATTTTATTTGTCAGATGATAACCAAGATTATGACTCAACCTTTCATATAAAAGTTAAATTTATTTCTAGTTTACAATAAAATATTTTATTTAAAAAAAGTTTAAACTTTGTAAGACTTTTGTGACAAAATGTTTAATAAAAATATTATATTTATTTTGGTTATAATGATAGGCATCTCTTTTGGTGATTAATTTTTTTTAATATGTTTTAAATTCAATAAATTGTTTCAGTTTTGATGGAAGTTAAGGCTCACGAAAGTAGTCAAACAAGTTATAGTCAAAATGGGA
>JAQFZM010000739.1:0-25892 GCA_034695785.1 Galumna obvia | reverse complement strand
TTCTTGTAAATTGAACTTTAATTTATTGCTGGTTATTGGATATGTTTTGTCCTTCACTGTCCGCTCGAGTGTATGCACCAGAGTTGATGTCTTATTATAAGACATTTTGTGCTGAGAATGGTAAGCAGTTGGCTCCCGAAAACAAATATATTTGTTCCACAAAGTTTTGAATATTTTTATAAAATATTTAAAATGTTTAATATCGCAGTTTGCGATCAAAAATAAGTTATGCATTCCTTTAATTGTGATTTAGATTACAATTTATTAATTATTTTATTCGCGTAACTACAAAAAATTTTGAAAATTAATTTAAATTATTTCAAACCATTTTTTTTATTTGTTTATTTGTAATAAGTTAATACTATCAACAATTAATTAAATTTGTTTTAATTATTAATATTTGTTTAATTATTAAATAATTTTCTATTTTTTTATGATATAAAACAATATTTTGTTAATTTTCTGTTTTGTTTTAATTAAATGTAAAAATTGATAAACTGTTGACTAACTTTAAAGTATTTTTAGTTAATTATTGAATTCTAATTGTGTTGAAACGATTTTTTAAAATATAATTTAAACTTTTCTTCTGTCTTTGCTTTTGATTCAAAAATAATTTTGTTTGGAATAAATTTAAATCAAAATAAATATGGTATTAAATAAGCAAGGTTAGGTTAGGTTAGGTTAACTTTAATTTATATTTATTAACAGTAATTTAGAGTTTATAAACATTAAACTATTTATTTGAATTAAAAGAGAGATCCATAAATCTAGCAAGACACTTAAGTTGACACTTTAGTTGACCCAGACGGCATCACCAGCAATGTCACACATATTACCATGGTTGCGTCTCATTCGAATGTAACCATTTTCACCGAAACCGGTTCCCCATTGATTCTTAACAATCCAGAAATCTTTGTTAGATCCTTGATCATGACCATAACCAACAGCGAGCACAGCGTGATTACGACCACCAGCACAGGGTTCATCAAAAATACCCTGCTTATAACGAGCCCAACCATCGCTAACATGGATGGCAACAGCAGCGGGTGCTTTGTCTACAGCTCTTCGGAGCGCCTCCTCATCGCCGTGAGGTGTGATCGGACCCCAATTGTTAATGTGTGCGACGGCATGTGATTCTTTACCCTTGTCACAGTCAGCATCCTAATTTCATTATATCAAATATTATTAAACAATTAAATTGTTCTTGATCATACTCTTTGTAAGTAAGGATAGTTTTGCATTGAATTCAATCCATGTTGTTTTATGTAATTAAAAGTGGGAACAAAAGTTCCGCCTCCGTGTTGGCACCCACTGTTACCATTGCCATGAGCGCAATCATTCAATTGTTGAGGACTCAGCACAACCAGTCCGTGACCTGATTGGGCCCAATGGGCTTCAACGCAGGCACAGGCAGCGAAATATACACAGGAACCACAACCTCCCTGTTCATTTCAAAAATAGTTTTGTATAAAATATTTATCTTATATGTGCTAGTACAAACCTGATTTTGAATGGGAGTAATGATATGACTACTTCTCCAGTCCTTAGCATCAGCATAGAAGTCACCCTCGATTTTGGACTGTTTGCTGACATTCTGTGCCGCCTCATAGGTCTGAGTCGGGAAATAACCGGTCACTCCGTGTATGATCTCATCGACAGTCATATCAGCGAATTGGTTGATATGTTGAGTAAACGATGACTGTCCAGAAGCGGCTCCACTGTTGTGGACGAATACTTTCAATAAATTGGTTTTAAAAATCTCTTTCCTCTTCTGAGCCTCGGATTCAGTGGAATAACTTTTTCCAAACTTGACTTTGAAGTCATTGAAATATTTGTCCAACTGTTCTTGGTCGTCTAATGTTGACTAAATAGTAAAAATTAACAAGGTTAATTTCAAAATATCATTCACTCACAGCAAATAAGTTGAAAAGACTGGAGAAATCTTCAGAACTATAGAAAACATCGTTAGTGTTAAGGATAGATCCCTGAAGAAAGTCTCCAAACGGATCGAATAATTGAGTTAATGGGGCCGACAGACAACTGCCAACTAAGAGAGAGCTCAAAACCAGAGAGAACTTCATTGTGACGAAGGACTGTAGTTTTGATTCTATAAATTGTGGTTTTTATATGAAACGTTTGACAATTTCTTATAATGTTTTGATTTTTATAATCATTTAATCCTTTGTTATCGAAATAATTTCAATTAGAGTTAAGTAATTCTCACTTTTATTAAGTTTTGAATATATTTATATCTAATCCATTAGTTGTGCTCCCCTGCAAAGAGTCGTGATATTTCTCGAGTATTCTCTTCTTGGTTTATCTAAAGTGTCTAAAGTGTCTAAGCATACATTCATACGTAACTCAAAGAATGATATTCTTATCAAAAAACTAAAACAAGGATTTTATACTTCAAAGTATAGTATTTGACATTTATTTTATTAAATAAAAATAATTTCATTTATTTATTTTAAATTTAAACCAAAAATATGTTTAACTTTATTTCAAAGTAATTTCATGGTCAATAATGAACAAGGTAAAATTCAAAACTACATTTATTTACAAGAAAATATTTACTAACAAAATAAGATAGATCAAATTGTACTTTATGAAAGATCAACTTTGGAGAACTGGAGAACTCTTCAGAACCATAGGAAACATCATTAGAGTTAAGGATAGATCTCTCGAGAAAGTCACCGAACAAACAACTGACAACAAAGAGAAAGTTGAAGATCAGAGAGATTTTCATTTTCCTGAGTCAATGAATTTCTTATTCTTTAAGTTATTGTTTTTATAAAAAAATTCAAAGGATAAGAGATTTATACAATTAAGAGCTTAAATGAATGTATGTCTTCCCTTACCTAATAAAGTATTGTTTCAATTCTTTTAAATAATCGTTAAATAGAGTCACCGATACTATCAGTACTGACACCGACAACAATTCCATTTTTATTATAACATATGAATACATATAAAAGATATTCGGGAAATGCAATAATATATTCATAAAAATATGATTTTCATTCCTCGTTGTAACTCTAGAATTTTCTATTACGCTTGGTGACATTTTGAATTAACCAGAATAAAATATTCATTCAATTAATTGACATCTTAATTAAGTATTTCATATTCTTTCACTACATTTTCTTTTTATCGATAATTAATTCTCTTAATTATTAAATATTATAATATAATTAATAATAAAATAAAATATATTTAAATCAAAATTTTTAATTATACAATATAGAAGAAGCAAGCTACATTTGAATTTTCATTAAAAAATAAGGTTACAAATCAATAAAACTCAACTTTTCCTGAGTCTCCACTGGTTTTGGATTTGTATGGAAGTCATAAAAACTTCTATTATTACTATTATTGTTATTATTATAATCTTCGGTATAATAACTGACAGTTTGATTGGGTTGAGTCCAGTCCTCACTTGTATTATGACCATTTTGAGCCGATTCATTGAACTGTATGGCTGCCAAACAGTCCATGTCTATAGTCTTGAGACACTCCATAAGCAGATCTCCAGATATGCTAGTATTTAATGATCCGTTACTAAAAGCGTTTTGATTTGAATTGCACTGTATTTGACTCAAGTTATTGTTATTAAGGTCTGACTTCAGGTAATTGTGAGCCATATATTGATTACTGAAAAAGTTGTTCATATCATTTGACTGATAATAAGGTAAAGCATTGGGACTTATAACAGATGTGTTGTCCTCTTCATCGTCCGGTTCTTCGGTGTCGTCCATATCTTCGCTATCGCTTCGATTTAAGACATCCATTATTTTAATTCTTTTAGAGTTTAGGCTTTCTCTGGGAGTGGGACTGGAGATGGCTTTTGTACGACCCCTTCTTGTTGTGGATTGATTTTGAAGACAAGGCATCTGTTGCGGTAGATTTGATTTCTTGAAATGAAGGAGAGGACAGCTCTCGTAATTACAATCCGGTAAATATGTAAATATGAGCGGATCACTGGTCCTGTCATCAGATGGTCGTCTCAATTGCAGAAAAACATTGACCGGCACTCGAGTATTGGGAAAAGGATAGGCCGGTGCTAACAGAGAAATGCCTACTCTTTTATGAACTTCACCGACTGGTGGTTTCAGATCAGCCACTGATTCCCAAACAACGGTTCCGTTTATATCTGTCTCAAAGAATCGGACCTCAATATCTTCTTCATCGATATAATTGCAAAACAACATAAGTTTACCGCCAGATATAGGACACGAAGTCGTAGATATGTCTGTAATAATAAGTTTAGGCAATAGTTTCTTGTCGTGAACCGGATCTGATATAACAGGCTTTAAGGGAATCGTAAATTTCCGGGTTTCGGGATCTTCAATAAATGTTTGAAAACAGAGACGAATAGCACCCAAATCGAGGGAACGGGAAGTCTTAGCGATGTGATCAAAACCCCCGTTTGTCGGATCGATTTTCAACTGTTTCCTGAGTTTAAGTCTGGACGCGATTTCATTGCGTTTTGCGCACTGAATACCCAAATGAGTAAAAGTGCATAAATGGTCGGTGTTGTCCACAATCATTGAACAGATGCCGTTATGACATCCCACCCGACCCACTAAATGGTGTGGATGTTGTTTGAATGGAGGGGTTACTGTTACACAGGAGACCACAATCATTGCACGACTGCCCGTATAATTCATGATCTGAACGGTTGGATATGTGGCACAGGACGGCGATGAGTTGATGCCAGGTATGGGACCGGCTGACCGTCCCTCGCACTCATAACGAAATCGAACAGCACTTCGGGCCGGCTGTTCCACAATACGAAGGTAGGTTTCATTTGATTTTTCCATTCTCTTCATAAAACAATTGGAAAATTATTTTCAATAATTGAATGGAAAATCACTTATATTTTCCTCAAACGAAAAGCGATTTTCACATAAAAATCAGCAAAAATTTTAAACTATTTTCAAAGTATTTTCCAAATTAACGAAAATCATTAACACATTAATCGTATTATTCCGTTGAGTCCAACAACTTTTTAAAACTAAGCAATTAATTACTTAAATCTCAAATTCAATCGAAAGAAGAAAAAAATAAATAAAAATTTTGATATTTATATGAATTTTGAGCTCTAAATGAATTTAACAAAATTTGTGTCCTATTCTTCCTCAAAGTAAACTAGCAAATGCTTGCATCTTATAATTCATTATTATAACAATTTCTTGTCTCTCATTGTGTGAATAAAAATTGATATCTTGTTGGAGAGGCTGTGAATCCCTCCCACTATTTTACAACTCTATGACAGCTAATAATACAATATCTTAAATAACATTAAAATATATTTTAATAAATCGCTTTCCTTTACCTCTTAGTGTAAACTTGAATTTTAATTTATTAGCAGAGGTGAGCAAGAACAAACTTTTATATAAATCATTTATTAAAAGACCAAATTTTCAAATTTAAATATATCAAATCAATGATCTAGGCAAAATTCATAATCAAAAATATCTTAGTCTAAATATACCTGATTATATTCAAGTATCTAGCTAACTTTGTTAGACGAAAAATAAAAGATATGCATCCCTACCCACCCCTGAGAGTAAGAAAATTGAATGGTTGGTCAGTGAAGCGTTAATTACTCTCTCCTTAAGTTTTATTGATAAGATCTGTTTGATTGTACTAATTATTCATTGCTTATAAAATTCAATCGCAAATACACTTATATATAGAACATATCCAGAGTTGTCTATACTTATCCATACCTACCGGACACACATATCTGTATTAAAGTGTATAGTTGATAGAGCATGTACATCTTAATGCTGATCTCTTGTTCAATAACTGAACGCTGAATAACACATTTTCACTAAAAAGAACTCATATTTCATATCTGAGATCTTTTTGAAAGTTAATTAAAGAAAGAGTTATCTATACTTAAAAAGGATTGCAATCAAGTAAAATGACAAAGTATACATTTATCATTTAACTAGCTCATTTATTTTTATTTTTTATTTCTTTTTGAAGTAGATAATTTTCAGACATAATTCATAAAATGTTTTTGTTTTAAACCTTAATTTGAATGAAAAACTAATTTAAACCATTAAAAAGAAGAACACATTTCGCTGACTTTCTCTCATTTTAGTCATTCTTTCTTTAATTAAGACATTAGAATTCATATTAATTAGCCGGCAAAATCAATATTGTCATGGCCAAATATTTAAATAATTGTTCTCTTTATTATCTCAAATATACCCAGGTGTTGAAATTCTTAAATTCTTAAAAATGGTCCTTGCATCACATTGAGAAATTAGCGAGCTAATTCATTTTAATTTTCCTGATATTTTCAATATAGTTAATAAAATATGTTAACCTTGTTAATTTAGTAATGATTATTACGAAAATTTGATTCATCCTATTTTACGTCAAATAATACCTAAATTGTTGGCCAACCCTTCAAATTACGAAACAAATATTTATTAAAATATTATTTTATAAAGAAATTCATTATTTTATATGTTTTGTAGTGAAAACTTAAGTTTAATTTCGTTTGAAATTCATTTTTATTTTTTTAAAGGAAATAATTCTCTAAAAAACAAAAGACTGAAAATAGACTTTAATTTTAAATTGTTTTTAAATTGAATTTAAATTCAAACTTCACTTCATTTTATTTCATTTTTATATTTAATTATTATAGCTATCATTTAGCAAAAATCATTGAATTTAGCCATATTTAACCCATAGATCAAAATAACAACATTTTTTAATTAATATCAACAGATGGTCAGAAATACTTAAAATGGATATAAACAAGCAACAAATATGTTCTTAAATGAATTTATTTGTGAATGGTTTAAAAGTTTTACAATTTTACTGTTTTAAACACTTTTCAATATTTGTTGTTAACTAATGTCAGCATTTGTTTAATGAAAATATTGTCATTAAATGTATTTTTTATTTGTAATAAAAAATCGATTTAAAATTTAATTTTGTAGAGAATGTTTTCAATACAATTAACAGTTATTAATATTTTCTGTTATCAAGAACTGCTATTTTTGGTAAAATCACTCTAATAAATAATCAAGGAAAATTTAAATGTTAAATATGCAATAATTGCTTCTTTTAACGTTTAAATGTTAAATATTTAATTATATTTAAATATAATTAAAATTTTAGTTCATTTTAACAAAATTAAATCGTTATCTTGATTTGGCTAGATAATTTATTTGTTCAAATTGAAATTTTCCTTGCATCTTTGACTAATATTTTAAAGAATCAAGGAAGACAATTCAATTATTCGAGATAATTGCTATATTAATTAAAATTATGAGAAATTATCCTTGTTACATTAATTTTATTAGTAATATTTTTTCTAATCTTTGCAATAATTAGTTTTAAATAAAATATTCATTTATTAATTGTGTCAAGATTATTTTGACTATTTTTAAATGATATTTTATTTGATCTATTTAGTTTTCTTTTTAAATTTAATTAAGACAATATTAAGAAAATTCATTGAACTTTAATATTAATACTAATTATTTAATACATTTAGGATATAAGTAATTAAAAGTTGGGATAAATTATTTAAATATTTATAAAAATAATACCTTGCAATAGCATCTTGCAATTCAATTATTATTTTTAATAATTATTATTAGAATTAATAAAATATAAATAAACATAATTAATCTAGGAACTAATTTTTAAGTAAAGAGTAACTTGAATAATCTTGGTGTTTATTTTCTTCATTACTTTCATTCTTTTGTCCAGAAAAGTTTGCAAGATTATTTTGAATGCCAGTATTCTGATCAGTAATACGCCAGGACAAATTGCGCTCATCAATCATTTCATCTTTAAATAGATCTAGATCACAATTAACAAAATTATTAAAGTGTTAATAATTTTTTGCATTAATTTATGCTTGCATCTTTACTAAATATAAGATCAATCTTTAAATATGACTAAAAGAATATTTTTCTAAACTTAGAAAAAATATTAAATTTTCCAAGTAAAAATCAGCAAAAATAAATGAAGGTAAAAATAATCTTGAAAAAGAACTGGATAATTTTGATAAATAATGACTCGTAAAATATATGTATCATTATTTGTATTTAAATCTTTTTTATATAATTATTAAACAAAAGTTTAGTCATTGAAACAGATTTTCAGATTATTCATAAATATTTATTAAAAGATAACCATGGTTATTTTTATTCTATTAGACATCAATAAGAAAATGCATTAAAAGATTAAATAAAACACACACGTATTTGTTATCAAGCTAGTCTCAATAAAGTTTCAAATAAATCTTAATATATTTTCGCCTATTTCTGGTCAAAATTAATGACCCGTAAAAGTTTACTGAAGAGAGACTAGCTAGAACTAATTATAAAAAATAAGATTATCACCATTTCTAATCCGGAATCTTAAAAGAGCAAATATCTCTAAATACTTGAGAATTGTCATATAACCATGTTAATTTTAAAGAATAATCTATTACTAAACGGAAGGATAAAAACAAATTTGAAGTGAAAACTAATTAAACTGAAATTTATTCTAATATTTAGATAAAATAGATTTTTATCAAAAAACGATTTATTTGAGGAAACAATTTGTCTGAAAATCTGCAAAAAATGAAAATATAAGAAATGTATGAAAACTTACTTTGAATTAATTCATTTTTGTTAATAAGCTTTTGATTATTATTATTATTACTACAATTGTTGACATTTTTATCACCGAAACTATTATCTGAAGATATGACATCGATATCACTGTCGATATCCTCGAACTTCAGAAGATTGTGACTGACTTTTGACTCTTGCGATTCCTCCGAAATTAAGTTATGTTCAGAATTGTCATTAAAATCATTATTTATATTATTTTTATATCTTTTATTATAACCTCTAAGAGTTAGGCTTCGGGTATTGACACTCTGGTACTCAACATATGGACAAATGTGTGGCGGATTAATTGGCAGATAATAGAAGCTCATGGGATCACTGGTCTCGTGATCACTAGTCCTTCTTAATTGCATATAACACTTAACCACTTGAGTAATAGTAGTGTTCTTATATGGGGGCGCCATAAAACTCATGCCAACTCTTTTGTGCACTTCGCCAAATGGGGGCTTAAGATTTGCAGCGCTCTGCCATATTGGCATTCCTGTGGCACCACACTCAAAGAAAAGTACCTCGATATCGTCCTCATCGATATAATTGCAGAAGAGCATAACTTTGCCTCCGGTGACCAAGGCACTGTTCGTAGATATATCAGTTATGCTCAGTTTCGAGAGTAGTTTCTTATCATAAACCGGGTTTGAGATGACTGGTTCTAAAGGTATGCAGAACTTGTCCTGTGCCGGATTCTCTAAATAAACCTGGAACCAAAGAAATTTTTGTTTAGTCAAGTTAAAATTCAATCAAGGTTATTTTAATAGTAAATTCCTGAAGATTCAGAAGAATTTATAAAACTTTTAGTCCCAAAAGGAAAGTATATGATTTATGCAAGGTTAATCATTTCTATATTATTTCAACATGAACAATATTTCAAAATATAGATCTATTATAATAAATAGTTAATGTTTTATCCTGCTACTTTAAAATCAATTTAAAAACTGAAAGTCATTGTCAACAAAAAAGTTGTTTATTATTTGAATTTAAGGAAAAAATGTATTATTTTTTGTCATTCATTTCGAATGAAATGTTGAGAAACTAAAAGACATTAAAACTTGAGTTAAATCGAAGAAAGTTTTGAAAATAAAAGAATTATATTTTAAAAGATGAGTTTTGAAACCCAATATGACAAATGATTAAGGTTATCATTTATCATGGGAATGACCTTGTTTAATAGCCAATTGAAAAACAACAAATTAGTTAAGTATTATATGGATATCAGTCACGTGAAGAACACCAAAAGATAGGATTAATCAAAAGGCATAAAATGCTGAATCTAGCAAGCTGTACCTTGCACAGATTCATATGCATTAATCTAATTAATTGAGTTAATCTAGTTTCTATTAACTCTTAAAGAATCTTGGTATATTATTAATTAAATTCATCGATAAAATTATATAACAATAATTAAAAGCCATAAAAATATGGAATACCTGAAAGCATAGTCTGACAGCACCCAAGTCGACCCCTCGGGCAGACTTATTGATGTGATCGAAACCACCGATTGTTGGATCGATTCCCAACTCTTTTCTCAATTTAAGTCTATTTGCGATTTCATTGCGTTTTGCGCACTGAATACCCAAATGAGTAAAAGTGCATAAATGGTCGGAGTTGTCCAAAATCATAGTACAGATGCCATTATGACAGCCCACACGACCCACCAAATGGTGCGGATGTTGTTTATAGGGTTGGTTTACAGTAACGCACGAGACCACAACCATCGCACGATTACCCGAATAATTCATTATTTGTATCGTCGGATATGTGGCACAAGACTGCGATGAATTGACACCAGGTATGGGACCGGCAGACCGTCCCTCACACTCATACCGAAAACGGACTGCACTTCTGGCCGGTTGTTCCACAATTCGGACATAAGGCTGAAGACCTTTTTGGTTGAAAACAGCATTCATTGAATTTCTTCACAAAAAAATTGTATCTCCAATGAAATGATATTTTCAGTAATATTTGAAAAAGTGTTGACTCGATTAAAAAGTTATTAAAGAAATTGATTATTAATTGAAACATATCCTTGGTATTTACCCAGAAAAAAAGTATTAATATAGAAAAAAAATGTCAGACAGTGACGTCTAACAAGGTAATTTTTTCTCAAAATTTTGCTTAAAGAGATTGCGCTAATTAGTTTAAAATAAGAACCGGGTTAATTGAAAACAATATGAATCAATATTTACATTTTGAATCCTTTTTAACATTGTCTGAGCAAGTTCACAATTCATTTCCTAATCATTACTAACAATTAGCATTTATGAAGTTCAAGGTAAATTATGATAAGAACATATTTTATCCTTATAAAATTCATTTTCAACTAATTATGCAATTATTCTATGCATATGTTTTACATAACATTACTATACGACAAATAGTGGAATACCCAGTTGACAATGAACCCGATCATATATTTAAAAAGTTGTTTTATCAAGCATACATCAAAGTTAAATATCTGTTATGTGTTTATTTTGAAAGGTGCAAGTTAGATTTTAGAGAATGAATTTATCGAATATCAATTTGGATGAATTGCTAACAAATGGACTGAAATTTGGTTTTAAATTAATGAAGAAAAACGTAGAAAAAGCTGTTTCTGATAACGCACTCAAAGTCGTCAAAAGTGTTGTTTTCCGCAATAAATCCAAACCAAACATTAAGTAAAGAATATTTTATTTTGATATTATTTTTAAAATATAAACTTTTTTTAGGAATAATAATATTCGACTAAAAACTGGCGATTCGGTAACGTTTGTGGTGACCAAGAATGGATTGCAGCACATAGTAGACGAAGAACAGCATATATTAGATGAGGAAATGCCTCTGCAATCAGTACCTACTTGTGATCATCCGATAACATCAGAAAATCAGTATATTTGCGAACTTTGTTTCAAAAATCAATTGAAAAGCAAATTATAAGACATTTCGATTGAATTCACTTAAATTTAAAACTTGTAATCAATTTATTAAAAGTTTTTCAAATAAAAATTAATAAAAACAATATTTAAAAAAAAATAAAACAAATTCTAAGAGCATTTAAGACGAGATTTTGTCGAAAATTGACTTAAAATATTGACTCTAAACAAAATGGACTTTTTTCGTAATAAATGTACTTGGTTATAATTTGGCTCGAATTGTGGGCGATTGAAAAAGCTTGCTCAATTTGGTCATCGTTTCATTATCACCAGAGTATTGTATGCGACCCGAAGTTATGGCCTAAAAATACAACAAAAATCATTATTATTAAACATTTAAATAATTATCTTGCTCAATTAAAAAAGGTATAGAGAATTAAATTCTTAATAAAATGTAATTTTAAATAAGGGTTTAAAAAAGTTTATAAAACATATATAAATGATATTAACGTTTTCGAGTTTAATCGTATTGTAGGCTAAGCGCACAAAATCGTTGTCATCAATGGTTAGACTAATATCACTGCTACCGATCTGGTCGTTGTCCGCCCGTTCCACTGTCCCGATAGGTTGTCCGGCGGGGAATTTTAATCCTGCTCATTTTAATTACAAATTAGATTAAATGTGAATTAAAATTAATTTTGATGACTAACGCCATCTCGAGGCAAGTCTTTTGTCTTTATTAATCTGTAGATAAACAGTGGTTCCCTCAGACAGTAGTTTTGGCAAACGGACCAACTTCTGGACCAAATCAAAGATAATTGTCTCACTCTTTAATCCAGGCTTAAGAGGCTATCGATAGAAAAAATAAAATGTTAAAAATAAGACCTTGTTATTAATGATACGAACATCTTTAAGCATAATATCTTTAATAATAGGCATTTCCGGGTCATTCCTCTGTGTCTGAACCTGATTCCAGAAACTGTCCAACTTCTGTAATATTAAGATATTTCCCTTCACTCCTATCTTTCCGGTCATAAAAGCCTAACATTTGGACAAATAATTAGAGGTATTAGAGATATCTATAGAGTCATCAAGGCTTAGAAACGCCCTAGTTCATTAATGAGAACTAAAATTTAGATAACCTGGAAATTTTTTGAAACAAAAATAAAATAACTAGGAAACTAAAATTTAAGATTAATTAGAGCACCTTGATGACTCCACATTTTTCATGTCTTACTCTCTGAGGATTTAATTTTCCAAAAAGAATTTTAATGTAATTTTCGTCGTCAACATTAACAATAGCGTCGGGTTTGACTTTAGGCTGTGCTCTATAGACTTCTCCGCCATCGACTTTAGTATTGGCCGCTGTAAATGAATAAATCATTAAAACACTTTTAATACTCAGTATTAGAAGTCATACTCCAAACGGTAATTATTTTTCCATTTCGGGTTATATTAAACTGAATGATAAACTTCATGGCGCGGACCAGTTCTGGCTCTTCACTCATTCGGGTCTTAATTATATTAAAGACAATATCACTTTTGAGACCATCCGTTGGAATATTCTGTAGCAGTGCTTCATCTTCTTTGGGATTAGATTTGGAGGAGTTGTCATCTGAAGAACCCGTTTCTGATAATTTATCGCTCATGGCTTTCAAGGCTCCACTCATCGCCTCTTCAGCCCAAAACTGTTGGAACTTATGTGCGGCCATTAGATTACCTGATATTTTCATTTGTTGTGACATAAAAGCCTAAAATATTGAATTTCATTCAATTAATTCATACGATTTATTAAAGAAAATGTGTTAACACTTAAAGTTTAAAATATTTTTTAACATTAAAATAAGTCGAAAGACTGACGTATTAATAGGTTTTCCAATAAATTGTGGGTAAAGTTATTATTGAATGTTTCAAATTGAAAGGTTATTTCCTTGATTGAAAACTAATTGAACAAGTTAAAAATATTAAATTGAAAGTTTGCTATAATCGTATCTACTAATTTATAAAGAGGTAACCAAGATCCTTTTTTAAATAACTTTAAAAGTAGAGATAAATAATTTAAAAAATAATTTACTAAAATAAAATATCCTTGATACTTATAAAATGTTAATAGATTATTAATATAAATCGATAATATTTATATCTAACAAAAATAAACAAACAAAAAATCTATTTATTTTACCTTGGCAGGATCAAGTGTGCCATTGAAAACATTTAAAGAGACTTTTTCATCTAAAGTGATGGTACAGTCGGGCTTTCCTTTAGCCGGTCCCTCATATATGGATCCGCTGCCATTTTTAAGGTCCAGTGCTTTTGATTTAAAGTATAATTAAAATTAATTACAGTTTTTAAGATTCGACTCAATTATATTTTATGTATTAATTGTAGGCTTTGAAAGAATGGGAGAAAAAAATAAATGACTTTTTAAATGAGTTTCTTTTGTGGGAATACTTTTGATAATTACATAGAAGTGATTAAAGGGAGAGAATGAGTACTTACTCCAAACGGAGACAACCTTTGAATCCCGGGTAAGATTCCATTGATAGACACTTTTAATAACATCAACTAAATGTCGCTTTTCTTCGAGAATCTTTGGTAACCAAACGCGGAACAAATGGTCAACAATTGATCCGGGCATTTGTTGTCCGGTGCCACCAATGCTTTGTTGTTGAGGTAATGACGAAAACGATATTCCTATTTGTTTACAGTTTGAAAATTATTATAAATCTTTAAGTTTTCAAAAATATTTCATTTATTTTAAAAGAAAAAAAAACAAAAGAAAATACTTTCAATAAATTACTTTTCGTGTCAGAGATAACCCATTTTGTCAACCAATTGATTGCTAGATTAGAATTGAACTGTGAATTCTTTTAGTGACAAAATCTAATTAATAACAATATTGTTATTCTATTATCAGTGAAAGGACTGATGACTTGTGTTGACCCGAAAAGTATAGCAAACAATTTCTAAGAGAAAATCCAAACTTGAACTCATCCGACAAATAACTTATAATAAATTATAATTAATTAAAGAAAAAAATATATGTATTGAATAAATTTTGAAATTCAAATACAAAAACAATTGTAAAAATTTAGGACAAAATTCATCATTAATTTCATGAAATCAAAAGTTTAGAAACTTTTGATTCAATTGAAAACAATAAACACTTTTTTTTAATTAATAAAAAAATTCAATAAAACTTTTTTATTCACAATAAGTAAATAACTATTCAATTATAAAAAGGGTATTAAAAACATTTTAATTAATCCATCATTTTTTCACCATTAACTGGCATTGAAAATAAACTTGGTTTATGCGATAATCCAGGCACTTTGACAACATTTTTTTTGAACTGATTTTTCTTTTAAACTCTATTACACTTTTGAAGAGAAATTTCACTTCAGAAACAAGTTTTAGTTTTAAGATAATATCCAAATGTCTTTTAAAGTTTTGATATCGATATCAATGACCTCTCTATGAGTTAACTAAAGTATAACATTAGATAATCAGAGCCTTAGAGAGAACTTCTGTTCCTTACAATTAAACTTAAGTTAAAAATCAAATAAATTTTTCTAAAAATACAGTTTATTTCAAATATACTCTCATTTTTGATCGAATTCTAGAACAGTACTGAAAGGCATAACCCAGACATCAATTATAGTCTCATAATCTGTTCTTATATAACGATTAAGATCAATAATTATCAAATTTTGATTAGAAACTTGGTCGTTTTATTGTATCATAAATTGTAATTTTAATTAATTATTAGTTATTAGTTCTTAAAAATATATAATAATTGTAACCATTTTTTTAATCCTTTCACTGAAAGGATGTCAATCAAACACTTTTAATGTCTGTTTTCAAACAACTTTTTAAAACTCATCCGAATAAGTATTCAATTGAGTTTAAAAGTTAACAAGATATTAAATTGACACTAATTATATCTAATTTTGTTAATGTAATTACATTTAATTAATTTTATTTCTAAGTGACTTAAAAGGAAAAGATTCTGAAAAATAGTAAAAAACAAAATAATGAGATAAATGTTGTAAGATATCAATTAAAAAAAAGAAACTTCTAATTGCTCAAATAGGGAAAAATTTAATGATAAATAGATGATAATTCATAATAAAATCTTATTTTAAGTTCTTTACGCAATACTTTTTTGGTAGAGAAATAAATTGATCAAGCAAAGTGATTGATTTATAAACTATTTCATCAACCATTCATTTTAATAATGAAACAAGCATGTTGATTGATCAACTGTGAACAGAAACATTTTATTTTACATAAAATTTTCATATTTATTGGACTAAAGTTTAAAAATATCAATCAAATTGAAAAGACCTCTAAATTTGGCTCGTGCACATTTTTCAACGCCTTTAAATATTAGGCAAATATTCATAAAATGCAGTCATTTTTCTTATTTAAAGAAAAACATAAAAAAAGTGATTAAATGGTTAACCATTAACTCATTTATATTCAATATTTACTCTGAATATAAGTTATATTATATAACATACGATATGTTTATTTATTATTCAATTCTAAGTTTTTAGACTTACCCTCGACTTTGTTGGAGTTTTGATTATTTGGAGACATATTTTTCAATTCATTTGAAAATTAGACAATTTTTCGGATGAAATAAAAAATATTTAGTTATAAATTGTTTTGAAAACAGAATTTATATAACATTTAATGAAAAGCACTTCGAGTGGTAAACACCGCACAACTGATAGTATGCTATCCGATAACAAACATAAAATTTGATAAAAACTTCGGTGTTATTGACAGATCAGTTATGTTCACCACTAGCAACAAATGTTGATTAATTGCTTGTTTATATATTAATAAAATTAATATTAACTTTTAAATTATTTAAATAGTAAAATACAAATGAACAAGGAAAGTTAATAGTAAATGTTTTCCCAGACTTATGCCAGGATGTGTTGAAACATTTACCAAGGTACAAATGCACAGACACTGAGTAATGAGTGAAATAAAACAATTATTTATTTGATCGGAAATGGGTTTTGACTTTTTTTTCTAAAAACATTTAATAGTTTAAACTTTAAACCAAAAACAAAACAATTTAGAAATCAATGAACAAAATAGTACTTAATTTGATTTGAGTTCAATCGAGTAAAACTCATTTTAGATCAAATTTTGGAAACCTTTCCACTAATACCGGGAACAGTGACTCTACTATTTGACTGATATCAAAATGAGGGGAAAATATTTTTCTTTTAAACACCAGAGCTCTCCATAATTTAGTGAAGGACATCCACTTAATAGTTTTTGTTTAATAATAACTCAGAATTGGAAAAATAACTTATTAACATAATTAAATTGTGCAAGACACATTCCTAATTAAGTACAAACTTAAATAAAGTATAAATTAAGTTTTCAAACTGCGTATTGAATGAATGACCCATAGATTAGAATTTATTTAATGGTAATTACACAATAATATCTTTATATAATGATCAAGGTATTCCCGAATTATGGGAACTAAATTTATTTTACTTAGAATTAATACTTTTTTATCAAGCTCATCTAAGAAAGTAAAAATAATTATTCAGATGTTGAAAGACTTTTGACAAGAATATTAATTAAGTTTAAAAATAGGAATATTCTTTAGCACTCAATTTTTAATCATGCGCATTTATCATGATACCATGGTAACTAGCATTCGTCTCATTTATCAAGTTAACTTTAATTATAATATTTGTAAATAGTTTATTATATTATCGAATATAATATAAAATAAATTGTTTGAACATTTAGGTAATGTATTCCTTAAATGACCAAGTTGTAATGACAAAGTTTACTTGTTCTATTTATTTTTATTATTATGCATGATAATTCAGTTAAGTTAATTCAGTATAATTCATATATTTTATATTATAGGTTAAGTTCTGTTTCATTGTATTATTTAAAATATTATGAAAAAATTGAGGCCTTTCTTATAAAAAATGATAATATTTTTCCTGTTTTTCACTTTCAATGGATTTTATATAAACAGAAGAATAATTAAGTGGTTGTCCTTCGAATTCAATTGATTTTTTTGTGGAACGGATGAAGTGTTCGGATCTATTATTTAATAGCTTTTAAATATAATTCTTAAAATTCAAATAAGTTATTAATATTATCTAGATTATATTTTTAATTAGAAAAATTTTATAAACAGAATTCATAAGATTTTTATTAAACTTAATATAAGTAATAATAAAAATAAAAATTAAAATATTATATTTAAATATTCTTTAAAAGTATTAAAGTTATTAAACAAAAGTTATTCAGATGAGATAAGTAAGACAATCCAAGGTAACTTTTAAACCATAAAGTATTTTATCAATACTTTTCTAAACATGACTCACATCCTATTATTCCACTTGAATTGCCAAGAGCCTTTTATTTCTTCTATTTGAGAAACAGTAAAAAAGTAAATCTATTAATGGAAAATAAATCCGAAACGTAATAAGTTGAGGTAAAATTTCACCTTGCTTCACTTATGTGTAATATAAATATTAAAGGTTTTGAATTAAGAGTTAAATAGTTATCATTTGAGTGGTTCTCAACAAATAAGACATTAATACCATTAAAACACTATTATTTTAAACTGTAAATAAAACTAAACTGTATTTTTAAAAATTTCCTATCTTAATATCATGCTAAGTTAAATATTGACTTCTCGTTGACAACTAGAAAATAAAATAAAAGATCAAGATGCAAATTAGACAACCAGTAAAAGCATTTGTGAAAGTATTAAAAAAAAACTTTAAATTAATTTCAATCAAAAATCAATTAATCAATGATTGAGATTAGACTCATATCACTGTTGGTAACCAATTGAAAAACCAGTATATCCTGCACATTCCACATCTAGTACATCCACAATGTTTTTATTTAGCACCGGTTTATTGCCAATTAATATCAGTACTGATTCTGAACTTTGAATATGAAATATCTTAAGACTGATCTTTAATTAATGACAATCTTTTGAAGAAATAATGATTTAAATTATATTTTTAATAGAGTTTAATAAGTCAAAGTCCAGGATCATTTAAAGCTCGATAGAGTTGTGCATGATCCAATGGCTTCTATAGGCACTGTCTCACTTCACTATTGGTCTCTTACCGATTGCACAAACATTTTTAGGTCAGGCGTTTGTATAGACGCTATTATTCAACAGAAAATTGTTTTAAAGACTGAAATTCACTGTAAAAAAGTCTGTGAACTGAGAGAGAAGTGATTTGTTTTTCACATTAAAAAAGAGAGAATAAAGAGAAAAGTGTAGCAAAAGTTTTGCTCTTCATATCCAAAGGGAATACCTATCGATATGTAGTTTTTATAATCTGTTCTTTTGATTAATTGATAAGAATTTTAATTTTGTTTCTCTCGTTTTGACACAAAAATGAATTTTATTTTACTATTGTTTTATAGAATATAATTCTTTTTTTTTTGTTTCCGATATATTTTAATTAGAAAAATTTAACCTGGATACTAAATAAATTAATCATGTTATATTTCGTGTTATATTCGTATTGTTCCAAATTATAAACTTGTAAATTTTAATTATTTTCCTTATGCATCTTGGTGTTTTTACTTAATCAGTCAACACTCCAGATATGATTCACAACTGTTTTATAATTTATTTAATTTTCGGTAAGTTTTCACTTTATTAAAATTACCTTGATAATGATAGTGACATGATAGTTTTAACAATCCTAAAAATAAACATCTAATCTAGAATTAACTAAATTAATTCGAGAGAAATTTATTCTGAGCCAAAAATAATGATATAAACCATTGGCTCATTTATTTATGATAATTTAAATTTGCATGATCATTGCCATGATCAAGTTCATTAATGTTCAGGTCATGAATCCATTGGTTAAGTATTTTTGTTATGTCTCTCCTCAGTATCACTGATTTAAAGTCTAAGAGAACAGACTCTCTGTCTGTAAATAAGTCCTCAAATTATGTTATCTTTTGACAACTTTTCAATTAATTAGATATTAATTAAAGTAATGTTAAATAAAATGAGTCTTTCAGCACAGATTTAATCTAGAATATCATATTCAAATGAAAAGGATCTTGAACAAATTTAACAGTAAAATTCTCAAATTCAGACCAAAATATCAAAGACTCAATTATTTTATTAGTGTTTTGTTTTGAAAGAAGAAAAAAATAAAGAAATAAATTCAAAAGTCATTGAAATAAGAAAACAGAAGAATAGCTCAAAAAGAAGTTCAATGCACTGAATGGAGAATTTTTTTCTTCATTCTTACAAACAAAAAATGTTAACAAAACAAAACAATTCACTAAAAAAATTGTTACGCTATGTGTGTATGCAATAAATGTTACGGACCTCTGACTTATTCGTACTGACACTGCGTTTTGTAAGTACTGATCAACAAAATATTTTCAGCATGACAAGTTTGCTTTCCTCTTCATCAAAATTTACCTTGTTATATTGCTCTAATGGTTTGACTAGAAATAAAATTATTTTGAATTGGAAATTATCTTAAACAAATAACTTTGACAGATTCTTTAAGAATTTATATTCTGCTAGACCATTTCCACAATATTTCTTTGAATTTAGTTATAAGCTTAAACTCTTAAAAATATTATTCAAAAATGATTCTTACTCATTACCTTGGCATTTCTTTGCTGATTAAATCAAAGAGAAAAAGTCAATAAATTAGATTTTATTTCTTCGATTTTTATTGATTATACTTTTATTTATACAAATTGTGTTTATAAAAAACTTGGTCCATTACCAGTATTCCAGCATTTCAACAATGATTACTCGCACATGTTCGTTGCCAACCACCTATGACCTAGATTATTCCAAAGAAAAGTTATTTTTTAACATCAAATATACAAAGAAAAAGTAATTTTTACATAATCTCTCTCTCTCTCTCTCTCTCTCTCTCTCTCTCTCTCTCTCCCTCTCTCCTCTCTTTCAGTGAATTTACTCTCAATTGAGAAATGATTGCTATGTTTGCGAAGTGCAGTCATTGTACTCGAGATCATTCGAACAATGGGTTATTAAATTAAAAATTATTGAAAAAAAACATTATTTAAGGTTATTTAAAGAGTTATGATTTAGTTTAAGATGTTCTTGATCACCCCTATTAATAATATCGGTAGCTCTATTTCAGCATGACCAGTTAACCATCTGCAACAGATTAACCTGGCTAATTAACCATGAAATTCAATTATATAGTGATTATTCATTCAGTCAAAAACCCGGAGTAGTTATAAAAGTATTTAAGAAAAAAATCATTTCAAACGTAAATAACTTTCAAAAGAATATAATTTATTTCAAAAGTGAAGTTATTTTCAGAGAAAAGACTTGTTTTTCGTGAAAATAAAAATATATTCAAAATTCAAGTCTTGTTTTGAAATTTAAATGAAATATTTTTTAGGTTTTGATTAATTTGTTGTGAATTTGAAAAAATAGAAAATAAAAGTTTGTTTTGACTCAATTTATTAATTGCTTTCCAAAGACAAACTCATTAAATAAATAATTAATAATATAGAAAAATTGTTCTTGATATTAAAAAATATATGCATTCATGTATATAAATATGCACAAATTGGTAAACACATTCTGTTTATTCTTTGAGTCAAATTATATTAATTTATAAAACTAAAATATCATCTAGGCTTTTTAAAATAAGTCTAAAGAGTTGATAGTATCAAATAATTCATTTAAGAAAAAATTCCGATGAAAAGCAAGTCTTTCTGCACCGAAGAGTGTGCAGACCTTAACCTAACCTCAGTTTTTCAATAAATATTTTGAAAAAAAATCAGGAAATTCAGTGAAGAGATGTGTCTCTCTTTGTGTTCTCTAAATTAAAAGAATATTTAATTTCTACAAACTTTGAATTATATCTACAAAACATTTGTTCACAAATGAGTAACTTTTTATTGTCAATGAAATCAGTATTTCAATGGCTCTGATCTAACCCTTGTCGTTACAGAACATAAGGTTATACTTCCGTTTGTTATTCTGTTCAATAGAGTGACCAACTCTTTGACAACTAATTAAGTTATAAGCAAGATCAAATCAAGTACTTATCAAGTACATAAATTATATACAGGTCAAATCAAATTTTATAAAAATCATTTAAGAATCATTTTAAAACTAACTTCAAATCTTAGCTCAACTTAAACCCAACTTTTAACTCAATCCAAACCAAACTCAAACCTTTGTTTTAAGAGATGACTTTTACTCATTATATTATTTACGGTTCTTTAATGTTTAAATTTTAAGAAATGCATTCAAATAAAATCAATCTTTCATTTTACAAAATCCAGTACTCTTTCATATCCTGATTAATAATATGAATTAGAGTCTAATTCATATTATTTCTTATAATTTCATATAAGTTCATAACAATTTTAATTATTAGACCAAATCAAGTACCGCTGGTCACTCTACAGTTCAATGCTGTCCTACTAAGTTATATTATTTCTCTTTAAAAATCATAATATAGTAATAAATATATTAAATTAATTAATTTTTCAATGTTTTTATAAATTAGTGATATTATAAAATTTAATTTGAGGTTACGTTTGCATTTCTATCCATAATTAAACAAGGTAATTAGTTATAAATGTTGTCTATCAAATACCTAGACTTGATCTTAAATTTTATATAATACCTAACCACTTTTCAAATATCAACTTATTAAAATAAAATGGTCTTTTTGACTAGGTTATATTTCCAAATTATTTCATTAAAATATTTTAATATTAGAAATAGTCTTGGTTAAATGAAACAATTTTCGCAGAAAGTCATCTGGGAGATTTTCAGTCTATGAAGAGTTCAATTAAATTTTTGAGAAATATTGCAAGAATTGTTCCCCGAAATAAATTATAATATACCTTCCATAAACTCTTTTGGACATTTCAGCAAGCTTATTTACAAAATATTTTTAAAATGTTATAAAATGACAAATAATAGAATGTGGGTTCTAGAATGCAAGTTTGTAAGTAGACCTATCAACTTTTACAATTCATATTCATTACTTAACTTTTAGACATGGAATTAGTTTTTATTCCCAAAATAAACAAGCAACAATTTCTAATAAAATGTTAAAAATTTCCAGAAAAATGTAAACAAAAGTTTAATTGAATTAAGAAACAACATTTGATTTGGTACAGTGTTTACCACTTATACTGACTTTATTTACAATTAAATCTTAATATAATGTCAATCAATTAAACTCATTACAGCAAATATGAAATAATGTAAACAATATTATAATTGACATTAAAAGAACTAGATAATTATTTTTAATGAATTAAAACTTATTGAAAAAATAGCGAATGAATGTAGTGCTCAAACAGATGTGCAAGATTAATATTGTAAAGATAAGATTGTTTTTATTTTACTTTTCAGTGTTAAGTTCACTAAAATTTGTGTCAAATGTATCGCATTTCTCGGAATCACAACTCGAAAGGGATTATGACTTCGACGTCAGCGACTTTCTGGTCAGACATCCATTGATTGATGTCAACTGATTTGTTGATCTGAGCACAGGTCTGGTCATCAATTGCCACCTCATTAGCCAAATGGAGTGACACTAAAAAGGCGAGGGATAGGAAACGGTTGGAAGCGTTTACTTCCAAAAACAATACCCATCGAAGACACCGCCGAAGACGAGATGAAGAGATGGTCTGCTATAAGAATTTTGGTTGTTTTCGAGATGAGGGACCGTTTGACTACTTGGACACTCTTCCGGCCTCACCCGAGTCCATATCAACCACTTTCACTCTCTATACTCGCAAAAACTCTGTTGAGGGCGAAAGACTTGACTACGAGAACAGTACAGCACTGAATAAATCCAATTTCAACGCCAGTAATTCAATCAAAATAATTATCCATGGATTTGGATCCAGTGGCAAAAGACCCTGGGTACTTCAGATGACTGAAGCCTTTCTTTTTATGGTAATTATTATTAAATTTTATTAATTAATTAAAATACACTTACTAGAACATATTTATATATCAAAATAAAAAAAATATTTAAACTTACCGTGGTTATGAATATAATTATATGATTATAATTTATTAATATTTTTAATAATCTATTATATTTAACTATTATCTATATTATTATTCTCGCTTTGCTCTTAGCCATGAAAATTTTATAAAAGTTCTAAGTTAATAAATTATCAATGATAATGAGACCTAGTACACATAATATAATTTTATGATCAATTATACTTTAAAAATATATTAATTTTAATAGTTTTATTATTTTGTCATTAATTTAAAGTTAGAATTAAAATAAAACATAATTAAAATAAATGCAAACCTAAACCTAACTTTTCTAACGAAACCCAACTTTTGTGTTCACTCTTTATATTTCAAAATTTTGTGATTTTAAAGTTAGAGTTTTATAAAATATTAAATTTATTATTATTTTAAATCTAAACAACAAATAATGAGTGTATGAATTGCAGGATGACATCAACGTAATAGTGGTTGACTGGGAAAATGGGGCTACACTTCCGAACTACGTTCAGGCGGCGGCCAATACACAACTTATAGGCAAACAAATCGCACTTTTGATTCGAATGATTAATTACAACAAAGGGGTCATCCCCTCGGACTACCACCTGATAGGCTTCTCATTGGGAGCACACGTCGCCGGCTTTACTGGAATGGAAATACAAAATATTAGCCGAATCACAGGTCTCGATCCGGCGGCACCTCTTTTTGAAGGCTATCCCTCTCGGGTACGACTCGATCCGACTGATGCCAATTTCGTTGATGTCATTCACTCAAATGGCGACAGTTTTTTAAGAGGAGGGTTGGGCTCATTTGCACCCTTAGGTCACGTCGACTTTTACCCGAATGGGGGTCGGGTGCAGGTGGGCTGTAATTCTGTGTTTATGGGAGCCCTCTCTGATATAATCTATGGAAAGTGGAATAGTCTATGCAATCATAGGCGAGCCTTTCGTTTCTTTATTGATTCAGTGGTCAGGACCTGTACTTTCCGTGCGTTTGCCTGCGATGCCTATGAAAACTATTTGAGGGGCGACTGCTTTAATTGTGGTAAAGACGGCTCCAAATGTTCTAATATGGGATACTTTGCGCACAACTCTAACGGTCGCGGAAACATGTATTTAGTGACCAGAGATAGTGAACCATTTTGTGGTCAGTATTACAATCCTTTGCTATTATTTTATAAGTTATTCATAAAATGGTGGAAATGTTTAACTATTTTAGTAGTATTTGAGATAAATTAGCAAGAACAACTGAACAGTATTTTAATGTAGTGCTCTTTACAGCGAATCAGTTTAAAATTCGAGTGATTAGTAATACCGGACAGGGAAGTACCTGGGGTAAACTCGAAATACAATTCTTGGCAAAAGATGGAAAAAACGAGACATTTGTATTGACTAATGAGGCCGACGAGATAAAGGACACTGGTTATATTCAGGTGATTTATATAGTAAAAATATTTGATTTGCCAAGTTCATTTTAATTAAAATAGGGTTTAGTTGTGGCCCATCCTATCATTCGTAATGTAACTAATATTGTGTTGACGTACACCAGATATAAGGGTTGGATATACAGTGGAAAAGAGAACTGGAATATTGACAAAATTGAACTTGCTAATAGTGATGGAGAAGTGTTAGATAATTATCACATATTCTCAATGTATCATGATTGTTTTCTTTGGTAATAACAAATCTTTTATTTCAGTTCTTCCTATTGTGGTTTCTCCACAAAACTCGAGAATTCCGTTGCCCTGCAGTTGAGTCTGTCCTCTGGTAATTGTACTGCGAGTGCACCACTTTTAGACAGAGCATCGACAGCACTGCAACCACACAGAATCGCCAAACTCTTCTGGCAAGTGGTCGGAGGACCGGCTAAAGGGACGAGTCCTAAACCGCCAAAACTTTTCTGGAAAATACTAATCAACGAACAGCCGGAGTCTATCGACGAACCATCAGAAGAGGAAAAGTACTTTTGGTCGCCATTTGTCTGATTCGACACTTCATTACATTTGACTAAAAATCAAAGTTTAGTTTTATTTCTCATCAAAAATGTTATAAAACATTTCGAAATCTATTTATTTATTTTATTTTTCATTTTAAACAAATGTTTTAAAAAACAATTCATTAATAAATGGATTAATATTTTTGATAAAATCATTTAAAAATCATTTTTTCATTAAATTTTTAGTTGAATTTCATTGAATTCTATAAATATTAAAAGAAAACAATTTAGAAAAAAATTTATTTTTAATAAGAAAATTATATTAAAGACAACAAAACTTACCCCTCTTGTTAACAACAATCACAATTACAATTGCCTTTACAGTTGCAGTTATCACAACCATCACATTTGTTCACC
>JAQFZM010000738.1:0-25896 GCA_034695785.1 Galumna obvia | reverse complement strand
AATGCGTTTGCACATGTCACATAGCATACGTACTAAAATTGTACTAAAAAGTGTACTAAACGCCCTTCGCTGGTTTAAATAGATAAATTTTAATTCAATTTATCAAACATTTTATTTTCAACATTATTTTTTTCAATAAAACCAATTGAATTACCTAAATATAAGTTTTTTTCTGTTTTTGAAAGTTACTTAAAATTATTGGTATCACAATTATGTGCATTTCAATGAGGTTTGGTTTTCATATTTAGTTAAAATTAACGGTTTGTTAAAATTATTAGTTGTTTAAATTATAGGTAGTTTTTTATCATTATGTCTATCGGAAGGGGTTTTTGGTTTTAAGTTTTGTTTAAAATTAACGGTTAGTTAAAATTATCGATTGAGTACTGTAATTACTTTGATTTTAAAAAACTCATTATTATATAAACACTACTTTATTGGCCAAAATCGAGAAAAAGCTTTGTTTTTTTTGACTAAAATTGAGAAAAAGTTGCAGTTTATAACTGAGAATTTAGTGGACAAAATCGAATTGACTAAAATCGGAGTCATTTAACATTAGTACAGTCATAGGAGCTATTCGTGTTGTCAAATTTACTGGACAGAATCGAGGTTTGGCCAAAATCGAAGTGGCCAGAAGAGAATCCAGATTGTATATCAAAATTTAACAAGACCCCATTCGAAAATATGAACTAGTAAAAAGTATAACCACAAATATGAATGATACAATTTTTTGATATATTTATTAAATTTATTACAATATTCTTCAGAGACATTATTGATAACTAATAGTCATTGCCTTCGCTTTATTATTTAGAGTTAACCATGATACAATGTATAAATGTGCAATATCTAATATGTTTATCACTATTAAAGACTTAATAATTTTTTAATTTTTAAATGAACTTGATAATAATATTTAAGAGTGATACTAAAAGTGCATCAAAAAAGTAGATGACTTAACTCCAGGGATGGCTAAAGGATCGAGTCCTAGACCAACAAATCTCAACAGATCTAGTGTCTGTCCATAGACACTAATGTTAAGGGTCCCAAACTCGTAGGGGTGGCGGTATTTTCCAATTTTGGCCTCGTAGGGGGGATTCCGGAATACCCCCCCCCCTATTAGCCATCTCTTCTTAACTCATAAATTCTAATAATTCTTAAATAATAAACTTTATAATAGTTTACAAATAAATGTTTAATAAATGGTTTTGTTTAAGAAATTATAAATTTAGAGAAATTTAATTAAATTAATGGCACCCAAAGTATCCAACAGTAGCCGACAGTATCTGACGTACAAATTGTGATCTGATTTAAGGAGAAATGTATTTGAAAGAATGTGACCATTAATTTTGTGTCCTAATTGAATCCTTAATCTTTGTGATCTAGGTCATATATTTTAAAACTATTTTTGCTGGATCTAAAAAATAAATTGCCTTGATTATGATCATGGTCATTTAAAAGTTTAATAATGAAACTAATATATATTTATAATATTTGTCTTCAGGAAATGTTTCTTCTCTTTGAAATGTGTTAATCTCTTTGAAAAAAGTTGACACAAAGAGCTGTCTTTACGGACAAAAGTTTGAAAAACAAAGAATGAGTTTATTTGTGACACAACTTCTTGAGAGCCCTCTCTCTTAAGAATAGTTAAACTGTTTGTCAACAAACAAACAAACAATAGAAATGCCATCAAAAGATCTTTGGATATGACAGCAATCGGTGTCTTGTGTTGACCCCCACTAACAATGAGTAATAGGTTGGGGTCTGTCCTCTCTTTATTTCTGGTCATTGGTCTGATCTTTAATAACATATCAATTGGTTTCTGTGAGGAAGAAGAGAGTCCTCAAAACGAGACGACATGTGTCGGTATGTCTTCGATAAGAATTTAAAACAATTATCTTTGATGTCATCTATTTTGATGTTTAGGATGTGTTAAGTCTGAGTGTCAGCCAATAGAGTTTAGCTGTAAAAACAAAGGATGTATTCTTTTAGATTATGTCTGCGATGGCGAAGACGACTGCGGAGATAATACCGATGAACTCAACTGTCATTCTTTGTGTAACTCTTCGACACAATTTAGTTGTGAATCCGGACGTAAATGTTTGGACACAATATACAAATGTAACGGCGTTTGGGACTGTAGTGACGGCACAGACGAAGAAAACTGTTTTCAAAATACTTACAATAAGTCTAAAATTGCGTCCATTGGATGTCATACCAATGAGTTTGTCTGCAATTCTGGTGATTGTCTTCATTACCACTTTGTTTGCGACGGAAAAAAAGATTGTTTTGATGGAAGCGATGAAAGTGAATGTAATTCAACCATTTTTTGTAAAAAAGATGAATTCCGGTGTAAGACTTCTGGTCATTGTATTCCTCTTCACCGCAAATGTGATTCACATTTGGATTGTGACGACAACTCCGATGAAAATGAGTGTTGTTTCGCTCCCAACCGAAACTGTGTTTCAGTCAAAGAGAAGCGAACCATTTGTTTGAATATCTCTCGTTTTTGTGATAATAATATCGATTGTTTTAATGGTACCGATGAGAGCGGACTCTGTGAAAAAGACAACTGCTTTTATAGTCAATGCAGTGGTTCCTGTCATAACATACCCGACGGTTTGGGTTATACCTGTCTTTGTGCCAATGGCTTAAGACTATCAGATGATAACGTGAGCTGTTCTCATATAATGTCGTGCGAGTCGTGGGGGGTTTGCAGTCAAAAATGTCAACAAATAAACGATAAATTTAAATGTGAGTGTCATCCGGGTTATGAACTACAATCTGATGGCTTCACCTGCAAGAGTTCGGATACGACGACCCCTTATATTATATTTTCAAACAGACATGAAATAAGAAGCGTTGACTTAAATACAATGACAGTCAAACCTCTTTTATCGGGTCTAAAGAATACAATTGCGTTAGACTTTTATCACTCGAATAAAGAAAATATGATTTTCTGGACTGACGTTATGGACGACAAAATTTATAGGGGTTTTCTAATTCATGGCTCCCTTACAAACATCGAAGTTATCGTTCAAATAGGTTTGGCCACTGCCGAGGGTTTAGCTGTTGATTGGATCGCACAGAATATTTATTGGGTCGAAAGCAATTTAGATCAGATCGAAGTCGCAAAATTGAACGGCAGTTTCAGACGAACATTAATCGCCGGACAAATGGTTAGCCCTCGAGCTATAGCTCTCGACTGTAGGCATGGAATCCTCTTTTGGACAGATTGGGATTCAGAGTCACCTCGAATAGAATCGGCGTCAATGAGTGGTGAAGACAGAAATATTGTATATCGTGTGGACTCAAGTGATGGAGCATGGCCTAATGGACTTGTCCTCGATTATATCGCTCAGAGAATCTATTGGATTGACGCCCGTTCAGACTCTATAAATACAGTTAAATACGACGGAACAGAATTTCATGAAGTTTTGCGCGGACATGAGTTTCTGACCCATCCCTTTGCTATATCTCTTTATGAGAATCACGTCTATTGGACGGATTGGAGAACTAATTCTGTAATTCGCGCCAATAAATGGAACGGCACTGACATCAAAGTAGTTCAAAGGGCAATCACTCAGCCTTTCGATATTAAAATATTCCACCCCTCCCGTCAGCCCACAGATAATATTACTTCTGAATGTGCTGTTAATAACGGCCAGTGCTCTCACTTGTGTTTAATCAACAAAAATAATACCTTTCGATGCAAATGTCCTCATATTATGAAACTTAGTTCTGATAACAAGACTTGTGTTCCAAATGAAAAAGTTTTGCTCATTTCTAAACCAAATGAAATCCGTGGCGTCGATTTGGATCAACCCTATTATCATACAATTCCTCCAATAAATTTACCGAAAGTAATCTCTGCCTCTCAAATAGATTTCATAGCAAAACATAAACAGATTTATTGGGCCGACTCTCAACTTAATGAAGTGAAAAGAGCTCTTCTAACGGGAAGTCCTGTCGAGACTATAATCGATACCGTTATCACAAGTCCTCACGGATTTGCCATCGATTGGATTGCAGGCAATCTATTCGTTACGTCTATTGAATCAAATCGAGGAAAGATATTTGTCTCTAATCTTAACGGAGAATTCATTTCTGAAATTATAAATGAAGATATCTTTAATCCACAATCTCTTGTCGTTCACCCAATGGCTGGACTTATAATATGGTCTGATCACGGATTTGAAGATCTCGAAGATTTAAATCAAAATAAAGATCCAGTGATAAAACAGGCGGCGATGGACGGAACATCCATCAAGAGTTTAGTCACAAAATCCAATAATAAATATTTGGATCAGCCCTCGAGTCTTGCTTTAGATTTTGGGTCGATTCCAATCCGTTTATATTGGGTTAATGTGGGCAGTGCTAGCATTCAATACATTGAATTGGGTTCTGATGCCATCCATATGCTCTTAGACGCCGGTAAACATACTCTGACCCCATTGGAACCATTGGCTCTTTCTATTTATCGAAGTTTTGTTTTGTTTTCTTCACAAATCGATAATTCAATTCATTTAATCGACAAAACAAACGGTAAAAATCAGTCAATTTTTCGAAACCAAACGGAAGACGTCATAACAATTAAAGTTTATGACAGCTCTCTTCAAACGGGAACTAATTTATGTCAAAATAATGGAAATTGTTCTCATTTATGTCTTATGATTTCACCGATTCAAAGAGTCTGCAAATGTGCCATTGGTTTCACAGTTGATCCAAACAACCAAACAAATTGTTTGGGCTCTCATTTATTTTTAATGTATTCCTGGAATTGGGGTATAAAAGCTATTGGAGTCAAACCTAATGATTCTTCTGAACCACTTCTCCCTCCAATTTCTCGGGTATTATTGGCCTCAACTATTGATTACGTATATGAGGGAGGATTTATCTATTGGGTGGACAGTGAAGATGGAAGTGTCACTCGTATTAAAAGAGACACAACTGGACATCAAATTATATTCAATGGCATTGAAAAAATCGAAGGCTTTGCAGTCGATTGGATCGCAAACAATATCTATTGGATTGACCCTGAATTCGATGTCATCGAAATGTCTCATTTGAACGGAAGTTCACGTTATGTTATAATTTCTGGAAATATGGATAAACCCAATGCTCTGGCAGTTCATCCCTTACAAGGATTTTTATTTTGGAGCGACAATGGCTTAAATCCTAAAATTGAGAGAACTTTACTCGACGGCACTCAAAGAACAGTAATTTGCAACACTTCTCTACAGACAATCAATGATTTAGCTGTTGATGTTCTCGAAGACAAGATTTATTGGTCGGACTCAAACAAAGACACCATCGAAAGAATGAATTTGGACGGAACCGATCGCGAAGTGATTATTAGTGGTTCACTAATAGTGAGTCCGATTTCAATTACAGTATTTGAACACTTCATATATTGGGCGGACACTAATTATTTGGGCGGAGCTATACTTAGAGCTGATAAGGACAGCGCCAATCTTACAGTTACTCCAATTCAAACTCAAATCGGAGATCACATTAAAGATATAAAAATATTCCATAAAAGGCCGACCAGTCATAACAACAAATGCTCTGTAAATAATGGCGACTGTCAAGACTTATGTCTTTTTAGAGGACCAGAACTCGGCCATCGTTGTGCCTGTGCTCATGGAAAGATTGGGGCCAACAATAAGTCTTGTGAACCATATGAAGCATTTATAATGTATTCAAAAGTCACAGAAATAGATAGTATTCATATAAACGATGAGCAGAATCTGAACGCTCCGTATCCGGGGGTTACAAACAAAGATCATATGAGAAATGTTATCGGACTTACATTTGATTACTCCTCTCAAAGAGTCATTTATTCAGATATCCAAAGAGGAAGTATTAGTAGCAGTTTCTTTAATGGTACCGGACATAAACTTTTAGTGGAAAAACAGGGTTCTGTTGAGGGTATTATTTACGATCAAATGTATGGCGAACTCTATTGGACGAGTAATAGCGACGCTTCCATTTCAAGAATTAATTTAAGAACTCAAAGCTCTAAAATCGAGAAAATCATAAAATTAGGTCCTGAAGACAAACCTCGTGGTATAGCAGTGGACAGTTGTGCCTCAAGAGTCTATTGGACAAATTGGAATAACCGTAACCCTAGCATTCAAAGGGCGTATTTAAGTGGTTATGACATCCATTCTATCATTACAACAGACATACGAATGCCAAACGCCATAACAATTGACCACAAACTTCAAAAGCTTTATTGGTCTGACGCCAGACTCGATAAAATCGAAAAATGCAATTTAGATGGAAGTGAACGCCATTTATTATTAACGGAAACACCGAAACATCCGTTCGATTTAGCAGTTTTAGAGAATTATTTGTTTTGGACGGATTGGGTCGAACACTCAGTTCTCAGATGTGACAAATTCACCGGATCTCAAGTCATTAAACTTAGAAAAAATATTCCGCGACCGATGGGTATAATAGCAGTGGCCAATGACACAGAAGACTGTACTCTTAATCCTTGTCTTCCACTGAATGGTGGCTGTGAAGACATTTGTTCCGTTTCGCTCAATGGTTCCATTTTCTGCAACTGTTTTATTGGAAGAGTTCTTTCGTCAAATGGAAAGACTTGTATTATAAAGAATAGCAATTGTTCTGATATTGAATTCGAGTGCGGAACTGGTGTTTGTATACCATTTGAATTGACCTGTGATGGGGTGTCCGCCTGTCCCGACGATTCCGATGAGAACCTAAACTATTGTTCGACCAGGAAATGTCCAAGTGGATTTTTTAGATGTTCTAACAATCGGTGTATCGCTGAGTCGAAGCACTGCGACGGACAAATCCATTGCACTGATGGCACGGATGAGAGTAACTGTTCCTGTAGTTCAGATAAATTCAAATGTAAAGACGGTCACTGTATTGGCGCTCAATTCAGATGTGATTCCGGTATTTATTTTTATCTTCGATTAAAAATATAAATATTTATTATTACTGTTAATAAACTTTTATAAAAGATCCGGACTGTAGTGATGTATCCGACGAAATAGGATGTGTTCGACCCGACTGTTCAAAACATCCTCTTTTTTGGGACCCTGAACAAAAATTTATAAATTGTCCGACAACTACAGCTTGTATTCATCCGGACTGGATATGTGACGGACAGGTATTTCTCTCGTAATTATTGTGATATTAATTTAGATAAATAACAGAACGACTGTTGGGATAATTCTGATGAAGAGAACTGTAAAACAAAGACAATCGAAACTTCTTGTCCTTCAAATTCATTTAAATGTCTTACATCGCAATGTATTCCTATGGCGTGGGTTTGGTATGTATTAGTTATTACTCATCGATTAGATACTAAAATGGGTTAAAATTAGTGATCGCGACAACGATTGTGACGATCGAAACGGAACTATTAGTTCTGACGAAGAGAATTGTGATTATGGCTGTCAACCGGACCAATTTAAGTGCAATAATTCTGATTGTATTCCCACAATTTGGAGGTATTTGTGATATAATTTCCTTTATTTGTCATTTGCTTACATTTATTTTTAAAGATGTGATGGACATCAAGACTGTAGTGATGGCAGTGACGAAACAGAAGACTGTAAAACAAGAACCTGTCCCGAAGATTGGTTTCGTTGTAATAATACGGGTCAATGTATTCCTTCCATTTGGATTTGTGATGGTATACATACTTTTGCTGTCCATTAAATTTATTTGTTTTATTGAATTTAAGGCGAAAACGATTGCGGAGATAATCAGGCGAGTGATGAACACCCGGAACACGGCTGTAATGTCAGCATTTGCAAACAAAATGAGTTCCAATGTCTTAACTATCAGTGCATTTTGCAAACATTCTATTGTGACGGCGACGACGATTGCGGCGACAAATCAGATGAACCGGAAAACTGTGTTTTTACGAAATGTACGACCGATCAATTCGAGTGTAAAAACAAGAAATGTATTCCTAAAACGTGGCTCTGCAATGGTATCAATGATTGTCACGACGGAGAGGATGAATCCGATGGACTCTGTGTCCATAATATGACCACATCCAAATGCACAGATGGAAGGTTTGAGTGCGAAAATGGCATTTGTATTGAAGCCGACCTCTTATGCAATGGAAGTGACGATTGCGGCGATTATTCGGACGAATCAAAATGTAATGTCAATGAATGCGAATCTAAGATACAGTGCGCACAGAAATGTGAAGATATGCCTATCGGTTATAAGTGTAGTTGTTTTGATGGTTTTGAACCTTTAGATGGCGGACGCATTTGCAAAGATATCGATGAATGTAAAACTAAAAGACCCTGCAGTCAACATTGTCGTAATACTTATGGTTCATATGCCTGTGCCTGCGATAAAGGCTATTATTCAATTGATGGGGGAATTTCCTGCAAAGCTAACAGCAGTATAGCCCCAACTCTTATCTTCTCTAATCGTTATTATATCCGTCAAATATCAACAAAAGGATACGACAATAGACTTCTTGTTCGCAATTTAACGAATGCCGTGGCCTTGGATTTTGATTGGAAGGAAAAATGTGTCTATTGGTCAGATGTGACCGCTTTAGGCAGTTCTATAAAACGGTTTTGTTCAACAAATTCAAGCGAAACCACTACCGAACAAATCCTTCATTCGGCAACTGTTCAAAGTCCTGACGGTATAGCAATTGATTGGGTCGGACGTAATCTCTACTGGTGTGACAAAGGGAAAGATACTATCGAAGTCTCTAAACTCGACGGTAGATATAGAAAAGTACTCATTAAAGAGAATCTGGAAGAGCCCAGGGCTATTGTTCTTAATCCTTATGACGGGTTTGTTTACACTTTTTTCTATATAAAAAAATAATTTAATTGTTTCTTAACACTAGTTTTCTTTATTGGACGGATTGGGGGGAAAATCCTTATATAGGAAGAGCTGGAATGGATGGCTCACAATTTACTATTCTAATAAATGAAAGTCTTGGTTGGCCAAATGCCCTTACTATTGATTATATTAACAAAGACCTATTCTATGCCGACGCGCGCGAAGATTATATCGCAGTAACAGATCTAAACGGTCGGAATCGACAAATAATAGTGAGTCGAAAGAACTCACATTTAGTTCATCACATTTTTGCATTAACTGTCTTTGAAAATACACTCTATTGGAGTGATTGGGAAACTAAAGGAATCGAATTCTGCCATAAATATCACTGCACTAATGTCTCGACACTCATTAATACCGCTCATCGACCGATGGATCTTCATATCTACCATCCATTCAGACAATTACCGCTTCCAAATGGAAATCCATGTGAAAACAATTCATGTAACACATTATGTCTTCTGACGCCTAACAATAGTAGTGTTTGCGTCTGTCCCGAAAACTTTGTTCTTCAATCAGATAATAAGACCTGCGTCAGTAACTGCACCACTTCTCAGTTCGTATGTAATTCAACCTTTAATTGCATACCTTTTTGGTGGAAATGCGGTCAGTATTTAATAATATTAATTTTCTTTCAACGAATAAAATTTTTTTATAAATTTATTGTTCGTTTCAGACACTCAGGACGACTGTGGAGACGGTTCCGGTCAGTCATATTAAACATTATTTTATTCCATTTAATTAATAATAATTATTATTATTTCCACTAAAAGATGAGCCATCGGAATGTCCTGCTTTTCACTGCAGTCCAGGACAGTTTCAATGTGATAATTTCCACTGCATTCCTCCCTCACAACTATGCGATGGTATCTCTCAGTGTGGAGACGATAGCGACGAACGGGAGTGCGGTAATCATTATTATTATTATTATTATTATTAAATGTTAAGTCAACTGATATTTTTTAAATTCAGACAAATATACGTGTCTTCCAAATCAATTTAAATGCTCATCAAATGGAACGGTAGCCGCACATTGTATTAGTGGTTCGAGTCGTTGCGATGGTATCATAGATTGTCCTCTAAAAGACGACGAACTCGACTGCCGTAAGTCTCATATTTTTACAGAGTTTTCATTTAAATTAAATTTTATTAATTTTTGAAAATCAAAATTGAATTAAATTACAGTAAAATCTCTATAATTGAAACGCTCTATTCCTAACGTCGAACACATTTTTTGTAACATTTCATACAGTTTTTGTGCATTTTATGAACTATAAGTCGAAC
Organism: Galumna obvia; assembly: GCA_034695785.1. Taxonomy (NCBI): domain Eukaryota; kingdom Metazoa; phylum Arthropoda; class Arachnida; order Sarcoptiformes; family Galumnidae; genus Galumna; species Galumna obvia. The sequence goes on along the minus strand of JAQFZM010000738.1, from coordinate 15,753 downwards.
ACTTCCTATATATCGCGAACAAAAAAATGTTGACATTTTGCGGAAATATATTTATTTTGAATATTATCTTCTTTTAGCTGAAAAGTCATGTCTTAACAATCAATTCAAATGTTCAAACAATCGATGTATACCTCAAGTCTGGACATGTGATGGTATGACTAATAAAATTTATGAATTTATATAAATAGTTCAAACATTTTAACCTATATTTTAAGGGGACGACGACTGCGGAGATAATTCAGATGAACCGAATTCCTGCACTTCTCGAAGTTGTGCCGCCAATTATTTCAAGTGTCAAACTGGACGATGCATTCCTTTAAGTTGGAAATGTGACGGAGATTTCGATTGTTTGGGTCAGGAGGACGAACCCGAGTCCTGTAGAGATAAAGCGTCCACTTGTAATGATAACTACTTTAAATGCGATAATAATAAATGTATTCCGAGTGAGTACTCAAAATCATTTTTTTTAAATTATAAAGAGTCTGTTCCGACTTCTGACTCATTCATAGCCATAACATTTTTAATATTAGAGAAATAATATAAACTAAAACTGAAATTCACGTATATTTATGCCATTATTTTTTTAGTATTTTATTACTAATTTTACAAATTTTTACATTTATTTTCTAAATGAAATGCATTTAAAAAAAATAAACAATATATATATAAAATTCAAATATAATCTTGTTTAGTTACTTGATAGTTAAAAAGTAAATTTTGATTAATAATTTTATGGAACTTTTCCAATAATTTATTTTATTTATTTATTATAAAATTAAATACCTTTTGGTATATCAATGAGTTTAGACCCAAAAAGCAAAACACTATATATTAAATAAATTGATGAATAGATCGTTGGTTTTGTGATTTCGAAGACGATTGTGGCGATGGAAGCGATGAAAAGAACTGCAAACCCAGAGAATGTTCTGAGGATGAGTTCCGGTGTAATAATGGGAGATGTATTCGATCCATTTGGAGATGTAATGGAGTTTATAATTGTGAAGACAAAAGCGATGAAACCAATTGTAACATCACTTGTAGTCCAAAAGAGTTCCACTGCGAGGACACAAACTTTTGTATTCTCGACGAATGGAAATGTGACGGTTTGTTACTTTCATTTTATTTTATTAACTTTTAATTAATGTTTTGTCTGAAATCAAAGCTCTGGATCTAAAGCTCCGGAATTTATTCTATACTTAAAATTTTATTATAATTAAAATTTAAAAATAGGAATAAATCTTTAGTTAAACCAAATTAGAATTATTATAGAATTTTATAATTAATTTATCTATAATTTTGTCTACAATTCGATCATATTTTGGAGTCAATTATTTCAATTTTTTTTTATATTTTTGAAAAAAAATCTTATTTCAATTAAAATAAACACCTTGATCGTTTGAATATATTAAACAAATTAATATAAAGAATTAGTAAAAATTAATTTTATTTAAATTATCTTTTAATTTATACTTGGATAGAATCGTTTTATTAAGAAAAGTTATTTTTCAAAAATTATTAATGATTGTAATGATTGTGATGTCGGTCATACTGAACAGGAGATGCCGACTGTCCCGATAGTTCAGATGAGAAGAATTGTGGTCACACTTGTATGTCATCAGAGTTTTTATGTGATAATCAGCAGTGCATAAGTGCTCTCTGGAGATGTGACGGTTTGTTTTAGTTATCCCTTTGTTCTTAATTATCTCTTTTTAAATTTTATGATAAAACTTTAGGAGAAGACGATTGTGGAGACAATAGCGATGAGGAAATGGGTCGGTGCTCTACAATGGCCTGTCCTCCAGGAAGATTCAGATGTAAAAATAATATTTGTATTTCAAACGAAAAAGTGAGTCAATTATTTGGAAAAAAGGATTTATTTTATAATTTTTATATAAAACGACTTCAGGTCTGCGACGGAAAGAATTCTTGTGGCGATAATAGCGATGAAGAACCAGTTTTCTGTTCACACCATAAACACTGTTCTCCCAAACAGTTTCAGTGTTCAAACAATGTTTGCATCGATTCTGAACTCGTCTGTAATGGAAACGACGACTGTTCTGATAATTCAGATGAAGAAAACTGTGATCTTTCTGTTTGTCATTTTGGGATCTGTTCTCAATTATGTTTCATAAAGAAAGAGTCGAACCATTCATGCATTTGTGTCAACGGATATACAAAAGCTTTTAATGACAACACTTCTTGTGTTGCAATCGGCGAACCGGCAATTCTTTTAGTGGCCGCTGAGAATGGCCTCAGAAAAGTCAACCCATATAAGCATTCGGTACAATCTTTAATCGACATTTTATCAAATATATCTAAAGCCAATCGAATCGATTCTTTTGATGTTATGTATGAATCGGATAAAGTGGTTCTCTTTTGGACCTCATTTCACACCAGAAGTGTTTATAGATTTGACGCTCCAATGATTGATAAAAACGATAATTTACGCAAAAAGAGAGACATTTTGCAGAGTTCTTCTGAACCGCGAGCTATTGCTACCGGACTGATAGCATCGCGGGGTATAGCCGTTGATTGGATCGCCAAAAATGTTTATTGGATCGATGCCGGCGCCGCTTCTATTACTGTTTCAACAATTGATGGTTCAGTTCAACGCACTCTTATAAGCAATGATTTGGATCAACCGCACGATCTTATTGTTGATCCCAAAAATGGTTATTTATTTTGGACTGATTGGGGCCGTAAAGCAAAGATTGAAAGGTTTGTTCACTTTTTTAATGACTTTTTTCATTATAATTTTATTAATAACTTTAATGTTTGCTTTTTTTTGTTAGGTCTCGACTCGATGGGACCGCCAGAAAAATCCTTATAGAAAGAAATTTAGTGTGGCCAACTGGGCTCACCATTGACTATGGCTCTGATCGTATCTATTGGACTGATCCCAAAGCGGCCACAATTGAAACAATTGACATAAACGGAAAGAATAGACATATCGTTAAAACTTTTAATTCATCGGAAGACAAACCCTATAAAATAGAAGTATTTGAAGATAACTTATATGTCAGTACTTTCCATAACAACGCAATTTTCCGAATCAACAAATTCGGTGTCGGAAACATTACTTATTTAGTTCGAGGTCTCAACAAAGCGAGTGATGTCGTCATTGTTCAGGAGAACAAACAAAATCGTTTGTTATCAAATCCGTGCGCAAACAAACACTGCGGTGAAGGGGCTCTTTGTTTACCACAAACTCCAACCAAAGCCGTCTGTCTTTGCAGTAATGGAATGAGTGAAACTCCAGTTGGAGACGGATCTGTTGTCTGCGCCTCATCTAATAGCCCTGTTATAAGTGAGATATATATTTAGTGTTTATTTGTTTTATCATAAAATTAAATTCTTTTTAATCAAAAGCTTCCCTTCGATGCAATTTGGAGTGTCTTAATGGCGGCACTTGTTTTTATGATAACGACGACACCCCTAAATGCAAGTGTCCGCCAGGCTTTGATGGTCTTCTATGTGACCGTTACAGATGTTCTGGATACTGCAAAAATAAAGGACATTGTTATCCAGATCTATTATCTCATAGCAATAATCCAAATCATCCGCCTCTGAGGTGTGAGTGTTCTCCAGAGTGGACGGGAGAGCGCTGTGAAATTCGTTCAAATATTTGCGATAACTTTTGTCTGAATGGAGGCGAATGTCATATTCAAAACGGAGTTCCTGTTTGTAAGTGTCAGTCAGACTTTTTCGGTCAAAAGTGTCAGAATTGTAATTCACTGAAATGCGAGAATTCTGGTCATTGCTATAAAAGTGAAGAACAAATCTATTCGTGTCAGTGTTCCACAGGTTTGACTAAACCATATCTAAAAACATTACTTAATTTATTCTCTTCCGAAGGCTATTCCGGTGAGAAATGTCAGGAATCAGTTTGTGACAATTATTGTGAACGGGGCAATTGCACAGTCATTGGAGGCCTTCCTCAATGTATCTGTTTCAGTGGTTTTAGTGGTAAACGATGCGATCAGGACAGTTGTAAAGAAGGCACATGTCTTAATGGTGGCAGTTGTCAAAGAAATTCGAAAAAAGCTGTTTGTGTCTGTCCCGATGGCTATCAGGGAAAGCGTTGCGAACAAAATATGTGCGGCTGTAGGAATGGGGGCCGATGTGTGCCAACAAAGTCAGAATATGGTCACAACACTTGTTTATGTCGACCTCATTTTATGGGCGCTCATTGCGAGAGATTTATTGCAAGAACTTGTGATGGAATCATCTGTGAAAACGGGGGTCAGTGCAGAATCAGTAAAGACAATGAAGCCTTTTGTCAGTGCGCTTCCGGTTGGTCGGGTCCTCTCTGTGAAATAGAAACGGATCCAATTTGTAAATCTTATTGTTTACACGGAGGCACTTGTGTTGTGCCCGAAGCACGAGAACTGAGCCCAAAGTGTCTGTAAGTGAAAGTTTTCAATATTTGTCTCATTTTTTGTTTTCAATGTATTATTTTAAACGTTTCAGTTGTATGAGAGGTTGGGTGGGGCCCCGCTGTCAATATAGCACTGATTGTAAAGCTTTTTGCTTAAATGGCGGTACTTGTATGCCATCCGATGAGGGCAAGAGACTGCCCGCCTGTTTGTTAGTTTCGATTTTTGCCAATTTTTTCGAATTCATTTTAAATAAATTGTTTTGTGACTTAAGGTGTGGTTCCGGATATGCTGGCCTTCGCTGTGAAAATCTTATTATAAGAACTTCTGAATTTGAAAGCGATTCCTACTCTATCGACAAAACGACAAAATGGATATTAATAGCTGTGATACCGTTAGCCATCATTTTGATCACATGTTTAGCACTTTTTATCGGTGTCTTCACATTTAGAATTAGAAAAAGGTTTTTATATCAAAATTTTCTATAATTTTTTAATAATTTATTTCAAGTAATCGAGCATTTCTTCACCGACGAATGCAAGAAATGTCTGCAAACGTTGAAATAAGTAATCCTATGTATGGTAGCGACGATTTTGATGAAGACATTGGTCCCAGTCATGCATTAAACCGTTCCTTTACTCTTGATGTTAACGAAAAAGTATGAAAACAAAATCATTCAATATTTTAAACTCAAAATTAATTTTTTTTTTTTTCATAAAAAGAGTACAAATTTCTCAAATCCTATGTATGAATATCAACAAAACACAGACGAAGAAAAGAGAAATCTTCTCATTTCTGAAAACGAAATCAATAGTAATGACGAGTCAAAGTCACCGCTTTATGACAGCGAACATCCTTTGGCTTAAACTCAAATGAAACTCATTTCATTATTTTCTGGTCTACAATTTCAATAATTGTCTTTTAGTCTTCTTTTAATTTAATATTTTATAGTTTTTTTTTATCGAAAACCGAATTTTATTGCATTTAATTACCGGTCGTTTTATTTTAGTTAAAACATAATATTCTGTAATATTATAGCCATTATTGAAATTCTCTCCAAAATTGACGATTACAACAATTACTGTAATTATAACTTTGAAACTTTGGAAAAGCTTTTGGTGTTTACATAAAATATTAGATTTTCTGTTCTGTTTGAGAGACGAATCCATTCAACAAAACAGTAATCAGTGGCTATACTTTTAATAATTAGGAATCAAATACTCTGAATATTATTACGAATTATTATTAATAATTTTACTGAAATATTTTACTTAATATTTAAGTCAATATCTTAGTAAAAATGAGCCAATCCTGCCAGTTATCCTGCTTTTTTAGCTAGCTATTCTCTTGGCAACTTATATAATTGATGATTCCTATTAGAGATATCGTCAATAACTTCTATTCGTCGATATATAATATATCGTATATTATATAATATATAAATCTTATCGATAATGAAGTGATAAAACACTAAATAATGAATTATTTGAAATTTTTTTTTGCTATAATTTTATAATTTCTTTTGGCAACTATTTTATGCTAAATAATTAACAAATTTTTATTTGTAAAATGTCGACAATCATTGACTCAATTTGTAATTTATATGTTATCATCGTTTTTGTTATAAATCGAATTAATTTCATTTGTATTGAAAATCCTGTAAAATGTGCCAAAAATGTCAATTAATTTGTATTATATTTATTTTTAGTCAATGTATTAATCATATGATTATATAAATAAATATTTAAATTAAAAAGTTATTGATTTCTAAAGTAAATACCATGTTAATTAGCTTGAACAAGGTCTACTGCAAGGTCATTTGAACAAAATATGCAAAAGATTTGTGCGAAATGTAGTTCAGACAAATTTACTTTCAAATAAGGTAATTTCATTGATTTGAGAAAGTTCTACTTGCTAAATTTAATCAAGCTTGATTGAAAAACTTTTGAAAAACCATTTTAAAATAAATTGATTTTAACTTAAAATATTGATCTAGCTTAATTTTAGAAACCAGAGTTGACAACACTATTCATATAAATATCGAATAAGTTTAAAGTTTGTAAAAGAATAAACATTTTATTTATTTTATATTAACTCTCAATTAATTGGAGAAATATTTTAATTGTAAATAAAATGAGCAAGTTTATCTATAATGATACATAAGGGAAATTCATTGCGAGTTCTTAGAAGTGATTCCAAATTTGAACCGATTGTTGTTTAGTAAATAAACTTTAGTTATTTAGCACTGAATCTAATCATAATTTTTTCCCTCAAATGAGTCAAATCAATGAAATGTCCTTGCATACTACATTCATCTTGCACAAACACATTTGATTGAAATATTGTTTCTGTTTTACTCAAAATTAGTTATTTGAGTAATAATTTACTACTAATAAAGTATTTTCCAATATTTTGTTTATGTCTTTAATAAATCTTTTGGTCATTCGGTGAGACATTTATATATAATTCTAATATAATTTTTAAAAAATCTTTTGAAAAAAACAAAACACTTCTAAACTTAATTGAATTTCCTTTTTTGTAATTTAAATAAATTTACAAATAATTAGAATTAATATAATATATTTTAATATAATTTTGAATTATTATTAATAATTTTTTAATTAATTCTAAGATCGGGTGATATAAAATATTAATAAATTAATTAAATAAAATAATTTTAATAATAAATTAATTGAATTCTGCCTTTAATTCATTTGGATTTTGAGAAAAACTCAATAAAATATCAATTTTTGATTTCATTTCTTGAATTTTACTTTTACTTAACTTTTTATTAATTAGTGAAAGAAGTCTTTGAATTTCATTATCAATGAATTGTAGACCACTTTTCATGATTTTATTCATGAATTGAATGTAATTTAGAGCCAATTTCTTATTTTCTTCATTTGTTATTAAACTTAGTTTTTGTTTCATTTCGTTAATTATATGAATTCTTTTCTCTTCACTAATATTTTGGACAAAACTTTTGGCCAAATCATCGAAAACTTCTAATTCTTTATTTATATTTATTTTGATTCCCGAATGTCTTCGAATAAATCTTATGATTGAATCAAATTTGAATTCTTCGCTAAAATGAATGGCATTCTGGAGGTCACCACCGATGAAGAGTTTACAAATTGGAAAGTCATCTGTAGTTATGCCAAACCTTTCAATTAAATCCATATTTTGTTTATCACCGAATTGTTGTACTCCGACTTCAGCCAACAATAAGTCATTATTTCTCACATTTTTGGCCACTTTTTCAAACTCTTCGTGTTTTTCTCCGTACGGATACTGAATATCAAATTTAACCAAAACTACTCTGAATTTTGTGATTATCTGACAAAATATATTAATAACTATTAATACTCTTTTGAATAACTCTTTAAAACCTTATCGAAAGTAAATGAATCCAAAAGAACAGAACCACTCAAAGCCTCCAAAAATGATATCTTCTGAACCAAAACCAAATGAATTAAAATAATCGATAAATTCATAATATTTTTCATTTTTACAAAATTTTACGAAAAGTTTAAATTAATGCTCAAAAAAGTTCACAATATTTAAGTAAAACTAATTATCTTATATTATGTCCTCTATTTTGACCCCTGCATTATGAACGACAAAATAATTTAAAGGAATCAAAACGACATTTATTTGTAATTTTGTGAATAAATCCAAAGTAATTACAATAATAAAGATATTATACTATGATTTAAGAATCGTTGGACACAATTTAAATATATTTAAATTAAAATGAAAAACCTAAGATCATAAGTGTAGTGATTATTATGATGTTATATAACTTGTTGTTAAGTATTGTTGGATGCTTTGAATAGAAGAGATGACAAGAGATGACAAGAGATGGCAGATATTGTTTTATGTGAGCAATGAATGGGAGGTTTCAAAGATGGAAGTCTTGTCTGACAATACGGACTCTCTATTGACTCAATAATTGAAATTCAATTATTGAATGATTTTAATAAAAGTGTAAATTTCTAAATGCGTTTAAGTATTGATTTTAATTTTAATATTAAGAAATTAAATCCAAATGTAATGTAAATGAATATACGAATCGAGTGCTTATATATGAATATACAAAATGTTGATATAATGAACTGAATGGTAATCAAAGCAAAACATTTGATTTAATTGTTCGTCAAAATTGAAAATCAATTGAAACGATTGACGATTGAAATGATAAACAATTGTATTAATCAAGAAAATGATGTTTATGTGAGTCTCGACTTTGATTTTATAGTTATTTCTATCGATAAACAAATGTTTGAAAATATTTTCAAAATTCTAAATAAGAGTTAAACAAAACCGCTTTTCGTCTGATTTTTCCTCAAAAAAAAATTATTTAATTAAAAAACGTTTCGATTGTTTTCACATTTATTTCTATTTTATTTATTTTATGAAATGAAAAAATACGTTTAAATTTATTTCTTTACTCTAAAAACATTTTAATTTGCATTTAATATGAATTTGTGTTCAAAAATACTTCAAATTTCAAAACTATTTTCCTTTTGTCGACAAATGAGTTGTCCTTAATTTCATGACAAACAAACTCTATTTTACGGTTAAATTTGATTATAATTTATTTGGATTTTTGTCAAATTAGTGTCCAATCATTTATTTACTTAAAAATAATAGATTTGTTGTTAATATTTGATTTAATGTTGAATTAGTGAGTAATTTATACCGGATTGCAATCCGAGCTCTCATTCAGTTTATATTTGGTTACTTCCAATCAATTGTTTGTTTATTTTTTAAATAGTTTTGAATTTAGAAAATATTTTTAAATCAGAATTTTGTGTTTTTATAGTTTTTTTTGTTGAAATAATAGTAATAAATACTGAAATATTGTGTCGATATAAGTGAAAACAAGACTAAACTTATCCTTGAATTAAATCAGAACTAAACTGAAGTCTTACTCAATAGTGAGACAGACTTTAGATATGGCAGTGAATGCAAGTCAACAGACGACTCAGTCCTCAAATTTAATAAATATATGTTAGAAATGTTTCATTTCATTGAATAAACCGATTGTCTTCAGTTGTGACGTTAAATGACTTCCACTCATTTGATGATAAACCAAATGAAAGTCCACTTATAAACGATTTTCATATAAACTATCGATTGTAGGACTGAATGAGTAAAAGACGCCCTAATATTGAGGTTTAATTCAAAGTTCATATCTTTAAATCATTTTTAGGATTTTTCTATTCGACACATGTTTTCACTTAAAGACTTTTTAATTGACCTCAACTTATACTCAATCTTTAAATCAAATCTCGTTATAAAATATCGACATTTTCTCTACTTTTCATTTAATTGTTTTTCTTATTATCTTTAGATTATATCGTATTTTCCATTGAATAGGTATCGACTCTTTAGAGAATGAACCTGCAATTCATTATTTCTCTAATTCTCTTCTCAATTAATATATATTTAAAATGATTTAATTAAATTTAATTATAAGTATAATATAAAAAACATTTAATCGACTATAAGAAATAGTAATAATTAGTGGTGTTTGGTTAATTGAACACAATTGAACAAGGTTAGTTGTCTAAAGAGTGAATCCCTTTAATATGAAAAAGTGATGAATCATTTATTTTCATAAATTGAGTGAAAAATTAATGAAATTAATTATTGAAATATTAGGTCCAAAATTTGGGCGCAGATCAGGCGGTTTCTGATTTGTCTGAAGAACAATTGCGAGATGTTTTGGAACAATTGACTGATCATAATCTTCCTGATAGTGAGAAGTGTCCATTAGTTCGTAGATTAAATGCAGAGAATGCGGCCAAAGATGAGTCCGATTTATTAATATCTCGTTCGTACTCAAAGTCATCGACAGTTTCGAACAATTCTTTATCAAATAGTTGTCGAAATCGAAAGTCACGTTATCTTCAAAAAAGTGGTTCAAAAGACGCGGAATTTGTTAGAGAGAAGACAAACGACTCTAATGTGAAAGCAGTCCACTCTTCTCAGTCATTACAGGACTTAATGAGTAGCACTAATTCAGAGATTGATTCACAAATGCGAGCCATCGGTGCCAACCGTTCGGGCAAACGGTTAAATAAGGCGAGTCGTGCCAACTCTTTCACAATGCCTTCGGGTTCTCAACATTTTTGTAATAATATTAATAAAGAGAGTTCTTCTGATGTGTTATCGAGTGAACTCAGAACTAATAATAGTCAACACTTAATGAAAGGTACCCGAAGTAAAGGCGCAAAATTGCGTACGACTCCACTCACATCAAATGTTATGGTCACTGAAAATAGTGTCAGAAGTGATGAAGAGTTGGTTGTGTCCGATTCACTCGTTTCTAGTCGTACTGTCGACGAGTGTTCTGTCACTCCATCCGTTTATACTGATAACCATAATATGGACTCATGTGATACAAATAGTACTCCTCTTTGCAATAGTAGTGCGTCGACAGTCGACCAACAGTTTTGCGAAATAGAAATGCAAGACTTGAGACAAACCGTTAAATTAATTGAATACTCGAGTGATCGCAATATAAATAATGTCGACTCATTCATGGATTTGGGTCTTAAATCAAATGTTGGCGACAGAATCGTTAACCATAACTGCGATTCAGATCCAAAAGACTTTTTACATAATATGTCTGAAGAGAATCGTTTGATTCATTTTCAAGGTTTGAATAATTTTCTTATTTTGAAATAACTATTGTTTGCATTTAAACTAACACTACATAACATAAACCCGATTATTAGGCACAGAAGGGGTCAGACCTTACGAACAGACGAATTGCTTGAATCAAGACTCAGGTATTTATCAATTAACAGATATGTAGTGTTAGTGTAACTCAAGCGACGCATTTGTGTGCAATTGATTGATACTTAGGTCAAATTTTTTGGCTTTTAGATATAGCCGCTCTTCAACAACAACAACACAATAAAGACAACCAAAGGTATATTCTCTTATACTCTTACTTTTATATATGATTTTCTAATCTTATTTTATTGAAATTCAGTCGAAGCGCTAATAATAAGAAAAAGAAGAGAACAGAATTAGCCGTCAAATTGTCGGAAGAAATTGAGGGACACATTGGCTTTAAAGACGTGGAATATTTGGAAGCATTCGTCAACTCTAATGATTCAAACAAATGTGGTTTATCTGAGCCTAAGAACAGCGGAACACTACTTGTATCAAATCCTAACGTCAAAGACAATATTAAAAAGAAGGAGAAAAGCACTCAATTTATATCAAATAATGTCTCAAACAAACGGAAAAATGGTTCTAATCCTAATCAAAGTGCTTTCACTCACAAGAATAGTGTTTCGCCAAACATTCCTCTGTCGACTTCCTCGTCGTCTTTCAGTAGCGATGATGTCAATACTGTTAGCAAACATTTAGATTTTGCTCAAAGAACTGATTCCCTAACGAATGAAACGACTAGTCCTGTAAACTCTAGTTCTGATCCAAAAGAGAAAATATTAAGTCGTGAAAACTCTGATAATTTAGATGACGACAAATTGCATACGACTTTTAACTCATCCTTTTCTCTCATTACTTCCAATATGAGTTCAGAACTTCTATACACCGCCTCTGACTCGGAAATGGCTGATCGGGAAAAGGGTTTCGTTACCCCTAAAAGTAAACATTTGAAACGGAAATTAATGCGACGAAAAGAAAATCAACGAAATCACAGCTCTTCAGTTCAATCGTCGACTTCAACCACTCCGTCGTCATCTAACGTTTCGGGAGCCACTGCTCACTACACAAGCGGTCAATTTGAAAGATTTGCGGGAATGAGAGGATATGAAAGTGAACGCGAATATACAGAAGAATATCGCCGAAAACCAAACAATTCGGGTTTGAATCGGCGAAAGTCATTGTCATCAGTGCCTCATTCCGAACAAAACTCTGCCTACAATTCAGACGGAGAACTATCCTCTCATTCTATGCCTATTCGTAACGATTCTCTTAATACTGAGAAAAGTAATTCCGATTCGCGAACCACTCCGTCTTCTATATCATCGACACCGAAAGCCTCGTATGCAGACATCGCAAAACATCTTAATTTCGGCATTAATTTTGCTAAAAGATCTTCAGTCGATACTATTTATATGACTAATTCTGCTTTGGGTTCGGTTTCAGTGCAATACCAAGACTTTCCTCAATTAGATCTTTCACTGACACCCGTAGCCGATGTTTCGACCCCTTCATCTCCAAATAACTCAAAAATGATCGAAGCATTAGTTTCTCCTCAACAAAAAGTGTCAGAAAAGCGAGACATTAATAGTGACTCAAATAGTGCTCCGACTTCGATGACCAATACTCCGGTCCCACAAACATTTGCGCAAAACGAGTGCCTTTTCAGTGAAACAGTGAAGAACAGCGATAGTGAACACATTATTGAAAACAGTGGTGGAACTGAAGACTCCTCAGTTCCAGCGGTTATTATGTGTGACTATTCCGAATCCGTTCCACTCTCTGATATCGGATCCGTTACTTTTGGCTTTTTTGATGATTTAAGCACTTCTTCAGAACAAACACAAAATAAAACTGAAACTCATATTAAATCTAATGAATCGCCGAAATTAAAGGTAAACAAACCATTTGTTTATTTTGTGATTTATATCTAAAATTAAAATTTTTGTTTTATTAAAATATTAATTTTGTTTTCAGACGAAGAGTGCCATCAAAAACATGAAAACTAGTCTCGAAGCCAAAAGTCGAACGAATACTAACGGCCCGAAACTAAGTGCTGTTCCGCTCAAATATATCGATGCCGATAATGTCGATAAGAAGAGCTTTAATTACGATCATATTATCAATTTCATCAAAAAAGGTATTTTTCCTCATTTGGTTTACTTTGTTTTTCTTGTTTTGATTGGTTCTAACAAATAATGTTTTTGATGATAGCGTGGGATAACGCAAAACACGACCAACAGTGCTATGAGTCCTATGAATCGAACTAAAGTCAACTGAAGTTTGTGCCACTTTTGTGCCACTCCTCCACTTCTGATATATTTTGTATCGGAAACGAATGACAACTTTTGATAAATGTTTTCATGATATCATCGAAATTTGTTTTAATGTTTTCATCGCTTATAATAATAATAATTCATTTATTTTTCGTGCATTTTATTAAGTTTAGTGACAAAACACTTAAATTGATTTAAAACTAAAACTAATTCTACACTTAAGTGTCCTTTGATTTGAAGCTCGAGTGCATCTAATCTTCACTTAAACCGCCGAAAGCATCGATTAATTTGAGAAAATTTCCCGAATATATTAATTTGTTTATTGTTTTATTTAATGAAAAACATTTAGTAATTGAAAGATAAATGTTTCGACGAAACGTTTAATTTTAATAATTATCGACTTTGAAGTCATCTCTATATCAAGTTTTGAGTTTAAACTCAAAGTTTGTCGACATCTCGTCCTCCACTCATTCACTCGTGGATGCAGTTATCGATTATTTAATTGAATTTATTGTTATTTTTGACGTTTATATTGAATTGTTTTAATTTAAAAGAAATCATAAATTAATGAATAGACAAATACTGAATGAATATCACTTTAATGACAGAATTACTGATTCAACGTTTGGATTGTTTTTGATTTTATTAATTATGATTAAAAAATTTCATCACTTTATTAATAATATATATTTTCGTTGATTTTATATTCAAAAATTTCGAGAAAAATATTAATTTGTTTTTTGTTTCATTAGTTTTGTTTCTAAAATTAAATCTTAGTTTACATTATTTCTAAACTTTTTGGGGCTTTAATTGCCGACTAAAGGCTCTCTAAATTAATCTTTTTTTCTTTTATTTAATAAAAATTTAATTTAAAAGTTTATAAATTATAAAATAATGACTCAAAATTAGAAAATAATCGGTTTTCAATTGTCAAACAAATAGATTAAGAATTATATTAAAAGTATTGTCACCCAAATAGCGGATACAATCTGTTAAATATTCAAAGTTTTTTCTTTTATTAATTGAATGTTTGTTATAATCGATATATTTGTAAAACGTTTCGATTGTTTTTTAATAATTAAGTTTTTGTTCCGCTATTTAAGTGACGAAAGTATCGATTTTTAAAGGGTTTAAAACTTTGTTTTCATTATCTAAATGTCAAACAACTGAATGTAAAACCGATTCAATGATTTTCAAATAATAAAAATATCAAAATTTTCTTTATTTTAATCAAATACTTAAAGTCAGCCTAAAGTTTGTTTAAATTTGTGGCGACTATTCTTTTAAATGAGTTTTTGACGGCATTTAAATATTTAAGAAAATTATAATTTCAGTGTTTTTTTGGTCAAAAGATCTAATTTTTTAAGTCTCTGTTGACGGCATTGTTCACAGATATCTCTTCGTTTTACAATTTCTACAATAACTTCAATTATTTTAATTACAATTAAAAGCGGTTCCAAATCTATTGTCTCGACTCAAAAGTAAAACTCATCTAAACTGCGACCGAAACTCAAATTATATTTTGAAATTAAAGTCATTTTTTTATTTTAAATTAATTTATTTAATTTTATTTAAAATAAGTTATTTTAAACAAAGAATTTTAAAACAATAATTATTTGTTCTTTCATTTCAACCCTTTGTTTAAATAAACTATTTTTTGGAAAATTTATTGACTTAAAATTTTTTGGTAACTTATAAGTAGAGCAGGAATTTTTCGGGAGTAAAAACCCAGAAAATCGGTCGGGAATCGCGAGTATAAAAATGCCAAAATCGGGAATAAAATCGGGAACATAAAAACTATTTTTAATTAATTTAATGAAAGATTGACCAAAATATACAAAAAATCAATATTAAATATCATTAAAATGTTTAAATTTTATGTTTAATGATGAAATTTTTTATTATTTTTCATATTATTTTATGTTTTAGAAAAAATTTATCCATAGCTTCGAAAAAAGAATTTTTTAATTTTTATGAATTTAAGTCCAAAATTTGATTTAAAACTGTTTTAGTTTTGCTGAAAATTTGCGAAATTTAAAAGGGGGTCCGCGTTTTATTGCATATTTATGGAAGAATTCTTTGGAGATCGAATGGGATATTAAAAAAAACCTTAATAGCAATCCGTGGTTTAATGCTCTCAGTCTGAGAGTCTCAGATATTAAACTCTGACTTCTATCTGTTAAAATGTTCTATTATTGAGAAAATGAACACTGGGCATATAATAAAATCTTGATTTTTTACCAAATGTAACCAAATGCTTACATATTAGGGTTTTAAAATTTAATTTTTAATAAAATTTGTAAGTTTTCCGCGAAAATATGACTAAAGCGTTTGTCCGACCCCTGGAGGTTACGCTTCACCGCTTCACATACGCATTACATGCAATGCCGAGAAGTCAAATGCATTACAACTTA
>JAQFZM010000737.1:0-25899 GCA_034695785.1 Galumna obvia | reverse complement strand
TTCTAACTATAACCTTGCTTAAATGATAAGTCAATTTGGAGTAAGATTCCGGGATCTTTTTGCGTTGATTGTATATTCACCACATATTCTCCAATAAGTATTAAATCTAACTTTATATTGAGTATATACTATAGACTCTATAGTATAGAGCGTATATAAGCGCAGCAGCACCACAACCACCACAACCACCACAACCACTACCAAAACTATTACCTCTGCCACAAACAAAATCATAACCAAGGTGGGTTTTGTGTGACAAAATGAATTAAAATCACTGAACTCTATAAAAAGTCAATTTTCTTAAAATTTATTTAAAATAAATGAATAAATGATTTATTTGTTATTTATTTAATTTTTTATTTTGAATAATTCGTTAAATTTTGAAAAAAAATAGAGTCAAGAGAAACAACTACTGATATCTGAGATAAGGAGTCATAGAATGACCATAACATATCTTAAATTTGTTATTATGGTCAGGTATACTGTCAGACATACGATGAATATCGAACCGACTCTTTGGTTATAAAAATGTTATGAAAATTTTGTGAAAATGAAATCTTTTTTGATAGATGATTGTTATCGAGTATAGCTTAGTGTTGAGCTAATGATTAAATGGAGAGAATTTTGATTCAAATGCAAATGTTTTGCCGTCGAATGCGTGCATTAAAACACATGTAATGAAAAATGAATATAATTTTCAAAACCGAAAATTGGATTTGAGTTAAACCGATTTCAAATCCTAAAGGCTTTGAGATTTAGGCCAAAAACTCATTAAAATGAATAATAAAATGAAGTTTTAGAATGAATACAGAATTTTAATTAATTAATTAATTTGATTATTGTTTCAAATATTAGTAGAAAATAATCAAAATGTAAACAAAAAGACAAATATTTTTCTTAAAAATTGTAATTTTATTCTTTGATTTAGAAATTCTTTGTGTTTAAAGTAATTCTATTTTTATGATTAAAAGTTAAACCAATAGTTAAATAAGTGTTCGTTTATTTACTCAACTGAAACACAAAACAAATAATAATCTAAAACTTATGAAAATCAAACAAATTCTCTCTATTTATTTATAATAAGAGTCAAAAATCAATATATTATCTTGAAATAAGTAGTTCATCTAGTTATTTTTTATAGAGTCTCATTTTTATAAATAGATTTCAATAAAAATATTTAATAATTATTTTTGACAAACATTTCATATTTTTATGTGTTTTCACTAAATTATTTTCTGCCAAGATTAAAAACATAAATAACTAGCATGTAATTGAAATGTTCTGGCTCACAGCCCAACCACTAATTTATTTTGATTAAGATTTTATTTGAAAAATTATCGTCAAATTTATGAAAAATGTGTTTCATTTCAATGTTTTAATTAAATTTTCCAATCAATAGATACTAATATTTTCAAAGTTTATTAAATTTTAATAATTTATAGCATAATATATACTTAGAACTGTAATTATTCAGAAATCTCACTCCCGTTCCCATACTGAAAATCACGACTCTCTCCTATTCCCTCCCGTCATTCCATTAACTTCTGTTACATCAAAATAATAACATAAAGTTTCAATAAAACACTGTATTCAAGAATAGAGAATATTTTATAGGGATTTATATGAAGTTTTATTAAAAGTAACTTGATGACTTATCATGTTTAATATTAAATGAGCTAAAAGAATGTTTTAGAATTTTTTAAATATCTCTTATAGTTTTCATAATATTTTCATTCAAAGTTTTGGCTTGTAAAACGAGATAGATCAAATGTGTATATGCTTTAAAAAAATTGATATCATCTTATTATATGACTCACATATTGTTTTAAGAATATTCTTATTTAATTATCAAATTCAAGTCATGACATTCCTTTAAATTCTTTTTATAACAAATCACTGCTTCAAATCATTTCCATTTATTGGTCATCACTTCATTCCAGTCATAATTTTTCCAATTTCTTTCAGTTACTTAACTGAATGGGAATTTAAGGGATTCCAGCGGGAATAAGGATTCCCTTTCAGTACTTAATATATACTCTTATAATGAAATAATTAAAATAATAAATTATAGCTTTCAAGTCATGATTAGAGTTGAAGTCAATTATTTTGTTTATTTCATACAATTAATAGTTTCGATCTGATATTAAAGACTTAAAAAGTGATTTTTTGTCGATATAATCATTTACTAGAATTAGACGTTTATTGAAAAGAAGACAATTTTATTCAATTTGTGTTTTCGGTGAAATTTTTCTTAAGTTTTGTAGAATAGATTTTCCTCATAAGTGGAGACAAATCGAAATAAGAATCTAAAGAATCCAAACCTTAAATAATAAAATAAAATTTTATTTCTTTTGAATGTCTTTAAACACAATTAAGAGAATTGCATAAAATTGCCATGCTCATTGTTGCTTATTGATGCTCATTGATAACATACCATATTTTGATTAATTCTTTTTATTGAAAAGTTTGAACAAGATACAATCATATTTGTGTATGATTTATGTCTGGTATTGGTTTGATTCAAATATGAGTCAATATTTATGTTAACCACTGATTCAAAAGAGTTTTGTTACGAATATAACTTCAATAACATAAAGTTTTTCAAAGAATTTGTTCGTCGACTAATCAAAAGACATGACAGAAGTATAAAGAAATGGCACTGCCTTTGGTTTGGCATAAGTTACAGAATTCTGTGCACTTCGTCTGTAAATGTTATGAGAATTGTGTTCGAGAGACGAATGCTTTTAATATTTTTCATTTGCTGTCATTTTTGACGCAACAGTTCTGATCCCATATATTATTATCGATTAATAAAATTATTTCTAATTAATTGGTTTTCGTTGAGAGACTTTCTTTTGAATTCTGAAGATTTAAAATTTTGTTTAAATACGTCAGAGTTAATGATTTGAGTAATTTATGGCAATCAATGAAATAAATTTGTTTCTAACTTTGGATACACAAGAAAAGGTAATTTTTTGCTTAATTTATTACTAATTATAATAAACAAAATTCCATAGAATTTCTGTCAAAATATTAACTCAACTAATTATCAGTAATAATAATAATAATAATAATAATATTTGAGAGCATTTGTGCTTAAATTCTTAATTATACCTAAATATCAAATAATTATTTTTAATGATATAATCTTCAGTCGTTTGAATAATAAACTTATATATTGTTTGAAGGAATAACTATTTTCACTAAAATTAGAGAAAAGGTTTTAAAAATCTTAAGTGAAATTTAAAACTCAAACATTGATTACAAACAAAAACTATTTTATGATGAATTCAATCAATTGTTTATTAAAATGTCAGACGATTTGCAAAATCGATTAGTGATTAAAGTAAAGGATTTGTCGATGAGATATCATTGATTAGTAGCACTTGTCTTACTTGTAATGACTAAGATTTGATTGTCATTTGATAAACTCGCGATAAACTCATATTTCTCTTATATATATATTTTTTGATTGATTAACACAAACATTAATATGAGTGCTGTTAGAACTCTCTTTAGAGCTGTTCATTGATATTTGGTTTGACGACGACTGACATATTGAGTTGATTTCGATCTCCAATTAATACTTGACTGCATTACGACTCGAATTATAGTATCGAAACAAAATAATCACATTTTCGGTTCGTTTCAGTTGAATCTCATTTCAAATCTTAATTACTTTATGTTTTAATATATATTATATATCGAAACTCAATTAAATCAATTTTTTCTTTTTTTATTCAATTTTTCTGAAATTTAACTTTATATTATCATTATAGTAACATGGTATTAGTATGATATTAGCATGCGTATTTTTAGATCTCTCAACATTAAAACATCAAAAATAAAAATCTAACAAATGTTCTAATATTAGATTCCAATAATAAAATGTTAGAAAAGTTTTTCTTAAAATATAAAGTGATTCGGAGCTAATCTCAAACAAAACTTTAGGAAAAGAAATAAAGAAATAAATAAAAAGATTAAAGAAAATAATAGTGAAAATATTCAACAATTCTATAGAATATAATTCTTTCGATTCATTCGATTTATATTATATAGGATATGTCCAGATATGTCTAGATCAATTATTCGTCATATATTTAGAAAGGAGGCAAAAGACCCTTCTTAGTTAATCCAAAATTAAATGACCTATATACTTTGTAAGAGTTTATATACCTAAGGAAGAGATAAATATATCATTTTAGATTAGTTGCCAAAATTTAAGTAATTTATCTAAAACGTAAAATATCAAGTAAATATAAATTATCAAGTGCATATTATTTTTAGCTCGAATCTTAATGTTTAAGTAAAGAAAATATTAAATTATTATTTTTTATATTTTGTCATAATATTAATGAATTAATTTTATTTTTGGAAACTCTATTATTTATAGAAAATTAAGTCAATTTTCATTCGATAATAAACTTAAATTTGAAATAAAATTATTTTTATTTCATTTCTCTATAATTTCATTCACTATAAAGTTTTCAAATATATTATATTTCATTTCCTATTATTATTCAATTTTAATATTGTAAACAAAATCTATAATTTTATACCAAAAAAATATTAAGCTTTTTGTTGAAAAGCCATTATTTTAGGTAAATATAAGGGATTTTTTCAATTCAAGTCAATTTTGTTATTCAATAAAATCCAAAATAAAGGTTTAGCTCTAATACACAAACCATTCACTATTTGTCTTAATATAAGATCATTTGTTATACTTTATTTAGGTGTCCACACAATACCAAAAACCCAATAAAAGTAAAATAAATAATTATTTTCACATAATTTAATAGAAATATTCTAATGTATGGATAATTAGAGGAGATAAAAGCCTAGATTAATTCATTCATACATGTATATTTAAATTTTAGTGGAAAATCTGTTAAAACAAAAGAGAGACTAATTGTTATTCGCAAACACTTTCTACAGCTTTCTATAAAACATTAATAAATGAACTGAAATTCAAAATAATGTTTGAAAAACTAAATTCACTCTTTTGAGTGTTTTTAATCAGTGATTAAGTAAAGAGAAAAAGAATCGATAACTTATTATTATTACTGTATTTCTCATCAAAAATATCTGATTTTATCCTTTTGGTTCACTTTAAATATATTTGTATTAAATTAACTTTAATTTTTATTTTAATTAACATTTAAATAATCATACTTAGAGATTGTTGGATATTAATATCAAGGATGATAAAAGACTTTGGCTTAAGAGGGTATTTTGAAAATTATCAAAAATGCCTAAAAACACAAATCATAAATTTTAAGCCGTTTTCTATCATATATGACTACATTTAGTCATATTTTACACATTTTATCAAAACTAATTCCAAAACTAAGAATTTTTCAAAAAAGGCAATTTTGTAAAATTTTCAAAAACTTAATGCATCAAAATTTTTACTTAAATTTTTACTCTATTTTTGACAAATTTATGCATTTTTATAAGTTTTTCTTAATTTTCTTGAAAATTATACCATTTCATTGATTTTTTTCTTAATTTTTGCCATTTTTTGCAAATTTCCCTTTTTTTCTTTCCTTGTGGAAGGGGTCCTCTTACTCATCAATTTTCATTTCATGGCATTCATGGTATAAGTTTTAATGAATGTTTTAAAATAAAAATTTGTTTAATCACTGAAATCAATAGAAGTATAAATAATTTGGTTTTTTAAGATTTAATTATTTATTGACAATTATTCAAATCTTATCATCAGTTAAGGGTCTTAAGAAGGGATGGCAAAAGGGGGGGGTATTCCGGAATACCTCCTACGAGGCCAAAATTGGCAAAATACCCACTTGAAAAAGTGAGCAGATAGTCTCCCTAGAAAAATCGGGGCTGGCGCGAAGTCCCTAGAGCCGAGATCTTTCGCCATCCCTGGTCTTAAGTAATGCAAATATATATATATAATCAAACCTATATATATAGAAAAATGAATAAAAAGCTGTAAATTATAAGAAAAATAGTAAAAAATATAATAAAAACTGATTTAAACGTCAAATTTATAGTTTTTATAGCTTATCTATAAGCAGTAAAAAAGATTTTGAATTTTTCAAAAATTGAAAAAAACATTTATTTTTCGATAAATTCTTGGTTTTTTCGCTTAAATATGATAGAATACGTTAAATAAGAATGAATTGTATGCATAAATGCAAGAAAATACCCATATATACCTATAAAACTATCTATTTTACCTTTGGCGATTTTGAAAATACCCCCTTTAGCGGCAAAATGGTCCAAAAATTGCAATACCCCCCCTGTCAAGTGGTCCGTGGCCATCACTGAAATGCATATAAATGTGATACCAATAATTTTAACTAAAGTTTCAAAAACAGAAAACAAAAGTTATATTTATGTAATTCAATTGGTTTTGTTGAAAAAATCATGTTCATAATAAAATGTTTGATAAATTGAATTAAAATTTAACTATTTAAACTAAAGAAACATTAAGAATTTAATAAGAATTTAAAAGAATATTGTTAATTTTTAAAATGGAATTAAAGAAAATTAAATCTTAAATAGTTAATTATTAGTTATAAAATGAAACTAAAATTTTATAAATTCTAAACACACAAAAAATATCTGATTTATTTGATAAAATGATATTAATTACGAATAAAAGGTTACGAACCATATAAACAAGCATTTAACCGGATATTCTTTCTTTCTACCAATAATTTTAACCAAATGACCAAAACCAAACTTGCTAAATTTATCGATTGAGTACTGTATTATAAATTAATAATATATACATTATATGTACATTAATATGTGGCATAATATTATAAAGTCATATCCAGATCTATTCTTAAACAAATTCAAATGTATTGAAATATTTTTAAAATTCAAATGTTTCTAAACTCTTAACAACAAATATATTTACATAAAAGAGTGTACAATGAAATATGATTTGTATGTTTTACTTCATAAATAGAGTGAAAATTATAAATTTTAAAATGAATTAATATATTATTTAAATATTTAAATCATTTAATAAAAGCGCATCTTTTTATGTAATTCATTACGTAATTAAACTAAAATAAATGTCATTGAATTGAAGACAAAACTCAACTCTTTTTAAGAAGTTTTGTCAAAAACTTATAATTTGAGTTGTGTTTAAAATCTTTTACAAAAGTGTTTACTATTTATTCAATGAGAAGTCGTCAGAACCAAAATAAATGAAATGAAGTTTAGATTTTATCTAAATATCAAATGATTCACATATTTGAAGACATTTTGAATCAAAGAAACATAATTTTAAATTTATTTCTCGCTTTTGATTAAAGATTTCAATTCAAGTCATAAATCTAATTGAACTGAAATCGAGTTTATATCTGAAATCAGGTTTCAAACAAAGGTTATCACCTTTAAAGTTATATTATTGTGCAAGTAGGTTTTAAACCTTGCTTACCTATTTCTATTGTCTATAGAGATCTTTCGATTTAGTTAAACAACAAATTTGACGAAATGTAGAAAATAAATCTCTCGTTTACTTTTGAAAATGTATCTGGTCAAAGTGAGCTACAACAATTTTAGATTGTTAATAGAAACAAATGACAAGAGATAAGTCCTTAAAAGGTTTTAAATGAAAAGTGAAAGTGAAAGACAATACTTCATTTGATTTCAAATTTGAGGTAATTTAGAAAATATTTATTTTAAAACCTTTGGTTCAGTTTTTGACAGATTTGTGGCTCAAAATATAGACTTTATTTTATTGTAATTTAATGAAATAAAACTGAAACCAATTCCAAGTTTTCATTTTTTTTAGTTTTAAAAAACCTAAAAATAGTGAAATAATTAATTTTATGAATTCAAAAAATAGAAATGTATGCAAACAAATATTTAATTAATGCGTTTCTAAATTTGTAGTCTTAAAGTATGTCTTTGAAAGATGGCTAAGAGTTTGGACATTTAAAAATTATTTTAAAATGTCTCTAAAATAGTTAAAACAAAAATAAAAATTTGTCTGATGTGTCAAAAACAGATATTATTTGCTTTACAACTGAAGTACTTTGAAGAGTAGCCGAAATCATACGTACGTGTATATAGAATAGACCAAAGTTGAGCTTATTTTCTAAACTGAAAATATAAAATCAATCCTTTAATAGAGTTGTATTTTAATTGGGTTTATCCATATATAATCTTGCTAAAATCCATATCTTGAGAACTGAGAACTACACTTTTTAATTTTTGCTCAAAAATACTATTAAATGCTCTTTGATTTGATGTAAATATTATAAAATTTCCACTGGAACATTTTCAAAAGAACTTCTTAATAGTTCTTTATCAAATTTCTCCATCAGAGCGTGAAATTTAAAAGTTGTTCTTTTTAACTTTAATCAAGGTTAAATCATGGTTTTTTCTGAATAAAAATAATTTTTTATCTCTCGCATTTTCGAGAAAGAAAATAGCCCATATGGCCCTCAATTTTGACCCACTCTTAATATTTTGAGATAAAAACATCAAAAATTTTCTAATATATCTCAGAAATGAATAAACTGCAATTCCTATATCCTAGGTATAGCATAGTTCAATTGGCTTATTAGGGATAATACTTTGTGATTACATTGAGGGGAGAGAGAGAGAGAGAGAGAGAGAGAGATGACAAAATTACCATTAAATCATATGAATTAGTTGTGCAAATGCTTAGAATCTTTTTTATAAAACTTTGAAGTCTCGGTTTAATGACTTTTTGTCGAAAATGTTTCTTTACTTTAAAAGGTTTTTGTTTTACCGACACTTAAACTTAAAACGAGTTTAAAACAAATCCTAAAAATCGATTCTTTGTTTAAGTGCTTTAAATTATTAAAAAATTGATTCATTTTAATCCAATCAAATTATAAACCAATGAATAAGAAAAAGCATTACTTGAATTACTTATATTTTACTTAAAACTAAACTTTAATTTAAGATTAGACACAATTTAATTAGATTTTAAGGCTTTTATCTGATGTACTCTCAGAGAGATTCGAATTTTCATTTTAATTATATTTAATAAAATTTGAAACTAATCTTAATTTACTAAAGTTTTATTCACTAAAGAATTGCTTAGACTCTTAGAGGGATAACTTAAGTAATATCTCACTTTAAACAGGGTTAATTCAAAATCGTTAATAGACATTAGTTAACCCAATTGTTCGTAACTATTAGTTTGAAAGTTTAAATGAAAATAAAATATCCAAGGATGTTCGCAAAATTTTTCATATGGCTGAGCAAATAACCAAGGGAAACTACTTAGATATTGATAAATTTGGAATGAACCATTGATTTTAAAGCAGTTTTCGTCAAAATTATAATTGCATTTTATAAAATAATCAATATTGAGATACTTGTATTATGACAAAGTTCATTTTATCTATTGAGTTTCATATTTAGAATAAATAATTTAATTCCTAAAATTCCTAAAATTGAACATACTAGTCTCTTTATTTTAGTTTTAATCAAAAAGTGTCAAGCAACAAAGTTCATTTAATATTCCTTATTGAAATATCATAAAATATTTGATGTTCTAACGAAAAATACATAAAAATGTTAAAATTATAGCTTTTATATAAAGTTTTTGATGCAAACAATTTTAGAAAAATCCGTATTTCGCCAAAAATGTTTAGTTTGAACAAAAATATTCTGTCCCAATACCTCCTAAGACTGGCTGAGGCTTTAGTTATGTCTGCTTTTAATTTTTCTAAATTATATTTAAATTCTCAATATTTTTGTATATTTTTTCAAAAACATAATATTCTAAATACAGTGAGAGCTCTATGATTATGTGTCATAATTTATAACTCTCTGTATTTGTTAAACATAGCCCTAATAGCAACAAGGCATATTTAATATTTTGAGATGTAAGAGAAAAAAACTTTCAATTACTAAAATTATTTTATAAAATTTTATATTAATGTATTTTATAAACTATAATGAAGTCGAATAATGAAGTCATTTAAAGACTGTAATTAAAATTCAAATAAAACATTAATATTTCAATTCTTTAGTAAAACCTTTTTATTATTGTTTCAAAAATGTCTTCGAAAATGAGTTTAAAATATAATAAATTGACTCTTTTAACATTAAAACATTCATAACTAACTGCTTTGTCAACAAAAACTTAATTTTTTTGTATTCTATAAGTCGAACAAATTTTCTGGTATTTTTGTGTTTGAGATATAGAGCTTCTTCTGTATAAAAATAAAAACTTAAAATATGTGAATTCAATTATTCATATATATTTTTTAAAAGCTTCGAGAAAAACTGCAAAATTACAAAAGAAAAGCTTCCTTTTTTAAACACAATTTTATTGTTTTTATAGTTTCCGTTATATTTTTATTTATAAAAGAATGGCTAAAATGCTCTTAATTTTACTCATTTAATAACCATTTTTTAAAAACTCTCAGTTTATTTCGTTTTAATTCGAGGAAAATTTTTGAGTTCAAAACATTTAAAGTTTTGATCGAAAGGTTTTTCTAAAATATTATCAAAAAAAGAGAATGTTTTTGAGTGAAAAGTTTTTAATTGGATGTCGTTTTTGTAATTCTTTATAAGAGTTAATGGTATTGATTGAGGCATTGCGTGTTTCATAACTATAGACATGATTTGAACTTTTATTGAATGATTAATAATGAATCGATGGACTGAACACAAACTCAAATATCAAGTGTTAGCTTTCGTGAGAAGAAATAAATCCAAAATACAAAGCATTTCAATATTGTATTCAGTGATGTCCACAACATATACTAGTTTTGTCCAAACAAAACATGTTAATTTGGCAAGATCATTCTTTATTTATAAAATAATATCATCAATTTATCGATATTTTATCAAAAGTTTAATTCAATGATAATTAAATGTGGGCTCAATTTATTTTCTTTTGATACAAGTTAAATTTGATAATGCTCCAATATTTAATTAGATTATTAAATACATACATTTGTGTTATTTCCCAAACAAAACAAAAAAAACAGCGGTAATTACCAGTATATTAGGCTAATTTTTTAGATAAAATTAGCATGCAACAAAATAAAAACAAACAAATTATCGCCGATAAAAGCGTTGGCGTTCATAAAATCTTCAATAATTTTACTTAATTTGTGAAAAAAAAACAATTAATTTGTGATTAATTAAAGTATAAAATAACTATTATTAGTCATTATTTGGTTAAAAGTTTTATTTTGATTTTAAGAGTTAAGTTTAGCACAAAATCAAAATTTCAAATACTTTAAAATACTTTCAAATACTTTCAAATATCATTCCATTGAGATTTTGATAGTTGTGATCTCCATAATTATAAAAAAAATATATAAGAAATGTCTTACTTTTTACACAAATATCAATTTTAATATAAGTTAAACAACATTTCATATTTAGTTCAAAAGATTCAGTTTTATTCCATTGAGATTTCATTCAGTTTTAGTTAAAAATATTTATAAGGAGTAGTGTTTTGTCGTTTATAAGAATTAAATAAATTTATATTCTATTGTTTCGATTAAAAATTTATTAATTTATTACTTATTACTTATAATTAAAATTATTGCGAATAACAAATATGTGCTTCGATTTCAATTTTACTTACAGTAATATATTAGGAGTGGTTAAAGTTCCATCAGAGTAGTATCCGGGATCTAATTTGAAAATTACCAAAATTGCTTAAAAATAATTAAGCTTTTTAAGCACTTTTTCTTTTATATGAATATACAATGAATAGTAATACAATTACAGTTAACTCTTCTATCTTGAATCGGTTGGGACCAAGATTATTAGTTTAAGATAGATATAATTCAAGATTGAAATTGTAATCAAAGTAATTAAGGGTGAACCGGGTCTTAAAATTCAATTCAAGATAGACATTAATTCAAGTTACGAGAGTTCAAGATAGGAGAGTTAACTGTATTGGCTAAATTACAGCAAAAAACTAATTCATAACATAACGTTATCTTGTAAATTTTTCAAAACTAATCATTTCATTTAAAAACTGTAATTTTGACAATTTTTTGCATTTTAAAATTAAATATTCTTGTTAATTTTCTTCAAAATTATAGCATTTTATTTTATTTTTTTAATTTTTCTGTTTTCCTTTTTTTTCTGTACGGCTACAGAACCCGACTTTATCTGAAGGGGTATTTTTTTATATAATTGGGGGTATTTTGTAATACCCTTTTTGATGATAATAACTGAATATTTATTTAATAGTTTATATAAAATTTTATTTTGAATTTTGATAAAATAAGATGGAATCAACTCTTTTAATAAATTGTGTTTAATTGAATTTTTTTGACGAGTCTTTAATAATGAAAAATGGGATCTTTGAGAAGAAAGACAGTATTTTTAAAATTTCATAACGAATTGAATTGAAGTAAAATTTATTAATTTTTTCAGTTCTAAGTTGTGTTCAAATGTGTTATCGTTATATAAGTTTCACAAAAGTGTGAAATGAAGCGAAAAATAATTTATTACTGAAATATTGGCCCCGAGAGACGAGTTATCGAATATTTCAAAAGTATTGTGTCCTCAAATGAATGACTTCTTTCAATCGATAGTTCCTAACCTTTCATGAATTCTATTCGAATGAGATTTTTCTTCTATAAATCGACATTAGTATTGACTTTTGAGTACTTATTCTTTTTTTAAAATTTAAACTTTCAATAAATTTCCAGTTATTCTGTCTATCGATGACCAGAGGAAGTATACATTTTTCGATTAGAATTTAAAATCAATTCTTTCTTTCAATTTCTTATCAAATGATATAAATCTTTAATACAGTGTTGTTATAAAGACAAGAGAACAGCTCAAAATGCATCGACCAAGAGCTAAAGTTATATACAGGGTGGGTCAGCGTTCTACACAGGTTTTAAATTAGCCCTTTTCTAAAACACTAAAAGAGATATCTTTTTCAAATAAAAACATTAAAAACCTTAATAAACCTGGGCTTTAAAATTATAAAGACAGTTTTTCAAAATGGCTTCTATTAATTATTATTAAGCGCCAAACTTAAAAAAAGATATCTCATGCGATTGTGAAAATATATATTCTTCAAAATTTATTAAAATTATGTGGTTAGTAGAGGACTACTAATACATCATTTTTATGAAGGTTTAATTACCCTATCTCATTAAATTTTGCCGCTAGAGGGTCCTAAATTTTTTTGAAAATATTTAAAGTAAGCAACAATATAAACATCGATTCCTGTCTATTCGAGCTGGATATGAATATGAAAATTTAAATTACGTAGATATAATTATTTTCAATTAATTCAAGAAATACTTTAATTTATTTCAAAAAATATGAAAAAAGATAGTTTTGTTTGAGGTATTACACTTCTAATTACACTTCTAATTACAATTCTAATTAACTACAGCTCTTCAATCTCTTAACCGATTTTAACGATCTTGGTCTTAAATTAAAATATAATTCATTCTCTTTTAGGCACATCTTAAAAGTCAAATCAGAATATTCTAATTTAGGGTTGGACATAGGGTGTTGCATATGCCATGAGCTATATTTAAACCAACCCTAGTAATTTGTTAATCTTATTATAAAACATCATTGATGTGGTCATTTCATATGCTGTTTTAAGAATTAAAATTGTATTAACTGTTTTAGTATAATTTAAAAAATAGCAAGTTTAAAATTTTACAATTTTGTCAAAATTGGCACCTGTATAAATTTGTTTACGGACAATATTTCAAAAATTCCTAAAATAAAAATTTAGTATATTACATCTAGTATAATATCCATTAAACAGAATTGGATTATCTTGTTTATAATTCATTTAATTAAAATTTTAGTGAAGCCTTCAAAATGGACTTTTTTTAATTCTATGTTAACAAGGATTATTTTATTGGAAAAATCAGAAAATGCTTTTTCTTATTTTTAATTCTGCACAAGATACTTTTAGAATTTTTAAAATATTTCAAGGTGTTTAAAAATGACAAGGTGATTTGTAAAATTTGTAAAAACTGATTTTTTGGCATGTTCTACAAAATGCAGTAAAATTTTAAAAATTTCTTGATGATTTTCAAACTTTCATACTTTTTCCAAACAAGAATAATTAATAAATCTTCGATATAAATTTGAGTAGAAAATTCGAACTCTAACCCAGTTAAATTAGCTTTCCCGTTTTAGGAATTATTTTCCCATGTTTTGTGGTTGACTGTATATATAACTGTATATTAACTTATATATATTACCGAGGCTAGTATGCAATAGAAAATGATAATTATAATAAATAATTATTAATAATAACATTATCTATTGCCAAAAATAATTAGCTGTTATTCTAATAATTATAATAAAAACAAATGAAAAATAGATTAGTTATGAATTAGAAAAATTGATAAAATGTTATAAGAAATAGTGTTAATATATTTAATATGAATAAGCTTTAGGTTCAGTGAATTTTTTAATATTAAGTCTATTAAATATCAATTATTTATTTAAATAAAAAACAAGAGTTCAATGTTTTTAAAGTTTTAAGATAACTATTATTATAAATTGTATATTCCTTTGCCATTGAATTCAGAGAGTGATTCGAGTCATAAATGTATGTAAATGTGAGTTTTGATCAGACGATTCTCAGGTTTAAGTCATTTATATTTTTCCCATGACTTTGATAGATATACCAATAATGGTGGTGTAGTGATGGTGTAATACTGAAATTGTCCTCTCTTTATGAATGGCATCTATTTTTATGATAAAATGCGTTTTTTGGCTATACTTTTATATAATAGCTTGCACATTCAAAAATCATTAAAATAAGGCCCAAATTTAGGAAAATTGAGTAAAACATTGATTATTTTTTAAAGAAAAGTTCAATATTTTATTCTACTTTTGATATGAATTCAGTTTTGAAAAGAAAAACATTTGTGAGGAATAACTATAGAATTGAGAAACGGAGGAATCGTTTCGCCAATTTTGATGACAATTAATAAATAAAAGTTGTGATCCGTTAATAATAGTCTATTAGATATATCTGATGACAACTTAAAGGCAAAATAAAGAGCGCGTTATGTCTAATGTGCGGTCGTTTGTGTTTCACTAATTGCAACGAATGCTTATATCGACAAAACGAAGTCATTTGACAGCCGTTTGGGTTTATATTAGACTCAAACATAAAGACTCGAAAACTTAAATTTTTGCTTAAATTTAAAACACTAGAAAATTGGAAAAGTTGAGAGAGAGAGAGAGAGAGAGAGAGAGAGAGAGAGAGAGAGAATGATGACAAACCTTGAACTTTTTGTAAAGACAGAAAAAAATCATTAACGGATTTGTGACAACCAAAGAGTGATATAAAGACTGTTTATTAGTAAAAGATTTGTTCTTTTGGTTAACTCTTTACCCTCTGTTTTATGTCTATTCACTTAAAACAGTTATAATTTAATAGAGATTTTAAATAAAACTATTTATTTGTTAAACAAATTTTGTTTAAATAAAAACATAATTTAACTGTAAATACAAATAATTTAAGTGAAAGACTGTATAAAAAAACTTTTGTATAATATTTGAAATATAATTTAAATTTATTTTAAAAGTGATAAACACTTAAAGATATCGTTTAATTGATTGGTTTATTACAAATTCATATTAATTCAGTTTATTTAGAAAATAGTTTCGGTTTAGAAATTAATCAAAGGATAAGTAGTTATTGTGAAAGTTTATATCAGTCAACTCATTTCAGTTACAATATTATGCATTCTTTGCATTCAACCAAAAGTTTTACAGAAAAGAGAACACAAAAGGTTTGTTTGTAAAGATTGGCAGTCAGTTCAGTGACGCTCAAATGCGGTCCTTCATTGCCTTTAATGCGTTCACAGACTCTTTTCCCTTCATTTCCATCTATTGTCCGCAATTCTGTCATTCATTTGATGCCTTTTCTTCAACCTTTGAAATACTGTGTTATAAATATACCATTCAATCGAAAGAAGATTATTAATTACTGGTTAAAGTAAGCATGGTTAGTGATCCCACACTAAATTGATTTCAGCATTTATTCCTATTTTGCATAATTTAGTATAAAATTAGAAGTATTTATATAAACAAAACGAAATGTATATGAATTCAAATTTGAATATTTGTTCTTAAAATTAAGCGATACGTAAATTCAATGGATCTATCATTTCAAAAGAGTATCATGCTCATTTAAATATTTATTTCGTAATTATTTGATAACTTATATGGATTAAAAAGTTTTCTATTAAATCAATGATAAAATTATCTTAATTTGATTTATTTGTGACAAATATTTTACTAAAATTTCAAAATTAATAAAAAGTTTTAGAGAGTTTGAGATGAGTTCTCAAAAAATGGTCTCAATTTTAAAATTATTGAATTATAACGAAATTTTTATAAATTAAAGATAAATAACTATTAAATATTTCTAAAAAACTAAATATTTCATAACTTTCCTGAAATAAAAATACAATTCATAGTTCTTTTTATTGACTCATGAATTATCAGTGAAGAAGCGGTAAATCCTCGAAGTGTTCCCAAAGGTCATACATTATTTCTTTTTGTAGGGTTTGTCTAAATTTCTATTTATTTATGTTGAGGTCAAAGAAACTTTTATATTATTTGAATCAAAACGTTTACTTCAAATCAATCATAAAATCAATAATTTTTCGAATATTTTATTAAAGAATTTAATTTTAATTATCATTTAATAAATGTCTCCATTTTTTTAAATTATTAAGAAATCTTTGATAAAGAATTAATCAATTAATTATGAAAAGCATAATTTGGGTTTAAGAGGGTATAATGAGGTATAAGGGGGTATAAACGAGTATTACCCAGAGATTAATAATTAATTTCAATTATCTTTGCGATGATTATAAAACGAAACTATATTTTGAAGTTTGGATTTATTTGGTTTAGTTATAGGAATAGTCTTTGACTTGAGGTCAGAATATGAAATGAGTTTAAGTTGAAATGACTGATCCCTTGCATAACCTCTTATCCGGAATATGATTCAATTGAATAACAGATTTAAATCAGGAATCGATTTATTTTGGATTCAATATGAATGCCAAAAGTCTAATATATTTGAGGATAACTTCATTTCAATCACTTCTAACACTCAATAATACAGTTTTATTAAAATTTCTTCATTTTATTAGATTTGGTTCTATTTTAGATTCAATACACAATCAGAAATCGAATAAAAATGAAAGTAGCTAGCACACTTTATATCATGAATAAATAAGTCAATTTTTAGATTTGATGGAAAACTAAAAAAATGTTTTAATTATATTTCATGAGAAAGTCATGAAAATGCTTTTCATGTATTACGTAAAAACTTCAATTAGTGAAACTCTAAATACATGTTCTTTGTGACTCTCTCTCTCTCTCTCTCTCGCTCTCTCTCTTCCTCTCTCCCTCTCTCCCTCCCTCTCTCTTGCTCCCTCTCTCCCTGTTCTCTTCTCTTTCTCTCTTAATTAAAACTGTTTTTAACCTCTGGGCGACACAAACCGAATATTATAGCAATTATTTTCTCTTATACTGTAATAATAATGAAAATTCTTTGTTTTCTTAATATTAAATATTTTCTTCACTCTTTTTTATTAACAAAAGAAAACATATCACTCAGAATAAGGAACATAAGCCCAGATTAGACGAAACTTTTTTGTGAAATTTAAGTTATGATAACTGTATTCTAATATTTTAGTGAGAAATGAATACTTGAAAAATAGAGTAATGAATGAATTATAAATAAAATAAAATTTATTAAAAGAATTTTTTGATTATTTTATTAGAAACACAAAAATTTGGTGAAAAGGAAAGAATGAAATAACAAAATAATGGTTGAAATGAGTCGCAGGAAAAGTGTGCGAATAATAAAATTGTATAAACACTAAACACTAATAACTAACTAATTAGTGATGGATTTGGATTGGAAGCTGTCGTTCGCCAACTGGTCTTCTCTTTGGTCTAATCAAATGCAAAACACTTTATTCAACGAAAGTTTAAATGAATGGGAAAGGGATCGGACTTTAATTAATTCGAATATAATTTGTTCGAATGAAAACATTAGTGACATTAATGAGGAATGTTTGCAATGGTTGACACACTGGGAGTCCAAACAGAGCTCAGTCTCTGATACGACCGCATCCACTGATATAACATTCACTACAATCCAAACAATGGAGTCAACCGTTTATGACGACTCGTTCTTCTCTAATGTTTCACAAATATCTTCCGAACAATCAATTATACCAGTAGTCTATAAATGGCCGTTCCTTTTACTTGGAATTCTTGTCTTCATCGGAGGTTTTGGTAATATTCTGGTCTGTTTGGCCATAGGTTTTGAAAGAAGACTCCAAAACGCAACCAATTATTTTTTGCTCAGGTACAGTCTATTTACTCTTCAATAATTGGCTCAAATAAAATGTGTAAATAAATGTGTTTAGTCTGGCGGTGGCAGACCTTCTCGTCTCAGTACTGGTAATGCCTTTTGGTATTCTCAACGAGTTTTACGGTCAGTAAATAATTGTTATTAATGTTTTTAATTGTCATTTAATTCATTAAATCAATTTGTGTTCGAAATAATAATGAAAACCAATTAAAATGATTACATATTTTAGTTAAGAACTGATTCCTCGAGAATTTTCTTTTCGAATAATGTTTTCTTCTTTTTGTTGCCGTAAACCAGAAATATATGTCAAATGCATTCGCCGTCAAACTTATGATTCTCTATCAATGATTTACATTTGATTTATGACCGAAAATTGTCTTCAAAACGATATTTTCTGAAAAATAGTCCAACAATTTGTTTGAATTTCGAGATAAAGTTCGCTTCAATTTTAATGCTTAATAACTTTTAACCAAAATTTCAAATTCATGAAATTTATATAACTTCAAGTTCTTTGAAGCATATTAAATGAGCTAGTCAACATTTTTGATAAGGTCTTTTACTTTTCATATCAGACAAAACTATTTTTTTAAATTTAAGGAACACTTTCTGTCGAAAAGAAATTTTGTTGAAAGAAATGTTATTTAAGGTCACAAACATTGAACGCAAATATAAATATTACATATATGTAAGAAATGACCAAAAATGTCACCCAATGTCATAATATTTTTTGAAAAATTCTCAAAACAAAATTATATCTAAAGTTTTGATAATTAATTAGGACTTAGTTTAGGTCTTAAAAACCTTATATAGGATTTACTAAATTATTTTTAGTTATTTCATTAATAAAGTCTTTTGAGCAGAAAATTAGATAATCCAAACAAAGGATCAATAAATTTATTAATGCTGTCATTCAATATTTGATAAGTGATCCCAAGTTATCGCACTTTAATTTAATAAATGTCTGTCAAAATCAATAAAATATTAACTCATTTTTCTATAATATCTGAAAACTAAAACTTTTTGAATATTTGCGAATTAATTTGTTGTTTTGTTTAACATCTGTTTCGATGTCTAATCGATTTCAATATTTTACTCAAACCAGTAAAATAAAATTGAGATTATATTTTAGGACTATTTAAAATTTGCGCTTAAAAATATAAGCTAGTAAAAAGTATATCCAGAAAAGATGCAGAAAAAATTAGAACCTATTAAAGTTTATTGGATTAATTTGTTAACCCTTTTAAAAACATTATTAATAGTCATCGGTCACTACTTTTGTGCTATAATAAGGTTTTGACCATGATACAACGTAATCGAAGGGTGATTCATTTAATATGTATATGATTATTAATAGGTCTATTTTTTAAATGAACTTGGTAATAGTATTTAATAAAAGGGACTAAAATAGGGACTATCTATCGGTTTGCAAATTATATTCAAAGTTAAATAAATAATATTTAGTATTAAATTATATTTCTTTGAAGTAATTAAAAAATTGGAAATTCTTAAGAATATTAGAAATGAGATTTTAATTGAAAGGAAAGGAAAGGAAATTTCAAATAATGGTTTTGTTGAGGTATGTCTCTATAGGTATCCGTTGCATATCCGCCACAAACATTGAACAGATATTATTCTAAAAGTTATGCTTTTTTTACTATTAAATCAAATATTAAAGCCCTTAAGGCTCGGAATATGTATCGACAGAAAGTGAATTAAGAGGAAGAATTGAGTAATGCAATAGTCGTAAGTTTGTCGCCAAACATCTCTACATTTTCTGTGGAATAAACTTTACTTTACTTATAATCGTAGTTATCATTAGACGTGTTATACACTGACATATCCTTTGCTCCGATCGATCAATGTTTCTGCCGAGTGCTCACCACTATTCCAATGCAGACTCACCACAATCTTATAGGAACTCATTATTTTCATAACTATTAATGCCATCAATGTTTCAAATCTATCAAAAAAGAATTAATATAAAACTTTAGCGCATAATTCATGTGAGACTTCTTTCATTACATTCATTGTATATAATATCCATAGGTTTGAGCCTTACTTTTATTCAGATATCAAATTAATTTCATATTATTTCAAAGTTTTTTCCATTTCTCTAAGAATTCAAATTTTTCTCAATTATTTCTTAACTAAAGATAAGCATCAAAAAAGTCTTTTATTCAACGAATAGTATATAATCTAATGATTGCAATATTTTCACCAAAAAATGTATTATAAAATCAAAATAGTTTTGAATTTGAGAGAAGAGATTAGTTTTGTTACTTAAGTCACGAGTCATATCTTACAACAGCATAAAGAAAATTATGAGTATTACAAGAGATGTTCAGAGATGTTTAAAAATGCTCAGAGATGTGCACAAATGTTCACAAATGTTAAGAATTGTTCAGAAATGTTAAAACGCCCAAAAGATTGCTCTGAATTTCTCTTTAAGTAAATTCTATATTTTGAAGAAAAACATTTCCATTAAATGAGTATCAGTTTATATCTCAGAATTAAAATTCGTTCAAAAGTTTATGTTATAAAAAAGTAGTTGTATTCCACCCAAAATTGAAAATCTCTTTATTCTATTTTTTTAAAGAAATTTATTATGAATTTTCAAATCTATTACAGAAAATATTATAAAATAAATCAATAAAACGATCGATTATTTTATTTTACAATTCATTGATTCTTAAATAATTTTATTTATTTGATTTATTAAACTTATTATTTGTCGAAAAAGTCTAATATTTAAAGATAATGACTAAAACCTCCACTAACTTCTCAAAATTGACTCAAACTATTTAATAAGTATTCATTAATTTGTATCTAATCGTCATTTTATTATTTATTAATATATTCTGAATAACTTTAACTCTATTTTATTTCACATAATATATATCTAAACTTTTAATAAATGTTTAATAAGTTTTGGTCAGTTAAAAGTGATTCTTTAAATAATTGTGATGAGATGACATCAGCTAAAGTTATTTTTGGTGGTATCGCCAAAAATAAACCAATTTTTTAATTTTAAAATCTGTGTTCTGTCACAACACATAAGACTTTTATCAAAGTTGAGGACAGTTGAGCTGAACTAAGCTCCGGGGAAATGATCTAAAGCCAGACATTTATAGTTATTTGAATCAACAAAATATCAGTGTTTGTAAAGACCTGTCATCAATTTTAATTTTGAAAAGAAATGTCCAAATGAATATGTTTTATGTTTGAGTAATAAATGAGTTAAGCAATGAACAATGAGCATGGTAATATTCTTATTTAATCAGTTCTTCTTGTGTTTCAATTTTGATTATTTGTACAAATATTTACACAAAAAGAGAACTTCGATCGACTCTTCTTCGAAAACGAATCTGATTTCTGATAAGAGAATAAATAGATCAAAAGTGGATTAACCAAGTTATTTATTATTTGCTATTTTCCATCCATTGATGACATCATACTTTTATTCAAATTCAATGCTAATTAACATTTAGATTATTTAGAATTAATTCTATGAAAACTCAAACGAAAGGAAATAAAAACAATTTTATATTAAAACTTCATTTTTTGTATTAAATATATTGAAATCGTTTTCATTAAATATGAAAATAAAGTTTACATTAAAATAAAATGAGTTGAACTCAAAGAAAATGTAATTTTATTTTGTTGTCTGAGTCTGAGTTAAGGCTCTGAGTTTTACTGAGTTGTGACACGAAGTTCTCTTCTATTGATTTCGTATTAAATCTAATATATATATGAATAGCTTTAAAATCTGTTTAAACCGAATCGTTTACTACGAAAACGGAAGAAAATCAATATTTTATATATTATGTCAAATATCTATCAATTCTATCGATAGGTTTTTGGCCGTTTGGAGCAACCATTTGCAACCTATGGGTTACGTGCGATGTTTTATGCTGTTCCTCCAGTATTCTTCACATGTGTTTCATATCTGTGGGCCGGTATCTGAGCAAACAATTTGTATTTGAAAATCCGTTTCACGTTTTGTTAACTTATTTATTTAGTTATATCGGTATTAAGAATCCATTGCACGCCAGACAGGCACCGCTTCTGGTCTCACGAAGGGCAGTCCTTCTCAAAATAGTGTTAGCCTGGCTATTGTCCGCTGTCATCACATCCCCGCTCACTATTATGGGTATGATATCAGATATAATTCTTATTTAATTCTGAAGAGATATCGCTTTACCACTAAATCATACATTAATTCCATAGAGTTTTATAAAATGACAGAATTTATTAACAATAACTCATTCTATGAAATATATTTTAATCGATTTCAACATTTATTGACAATTCTTTGATTCTCAACCAATTCATAACCAAATAAAGATCTCTATTCCTATAATAACTTCAGGTCTCAAATATTATGATTGTTAGGCCTCAAGTCTTTCAAATAGTAAACTATTGACCCAAACGTCAATTCAAAGGAAATTTCATCGAAAAGCCATTCAAT
Organism: Galumna obvia; assembly: GCA_034695785.1. Taxonomy (NCBI): domain Eukaryota; kingdom Metazoa; phylum Arthropoda; class Arachnida; order Sarcoptiformes; family Galumnidae; genus Galumna; species Galumna obvia. The sequence continues at coordinate 3,091 of JAQFZM010000737.1, read as the reverse complement.
TGAATTTCGAGATTATTTGTAAATACAAACATTTCGATTAAGTTTACAATTACTTACATTTACTGTTTTCATCAAATACTGCACAAATTGATTGTCTCTCAGCGCCAACTCTTCCATTCATTTTAATTTGAAACTCATTTCACTTAATTATTTGATTTGAAGGCTTCACTCAATTCCTTAAATAATCGATAAAATGCAAGAATCAAAATCTTTAATTTATTGGATTTTATTCATAAGTAAACATAGTTCACCTAGGCAATCACAAAATATTGTGTTTAATAATAAGTTCAATAATAAATAAGACTTACTTTGTATATAAAAGCAATGTTACCACACAATGAACTACTATTTTCTATTGACCAAGTTCAATCAATACAACATTCACTTCCAGTTTGTTTTGATTATAATAATCGATAATTCAGTTATTATTTAACAAATTAAAAGTCAATGTTATTATAATTTTGTTCGCTTCCAATGAATGCATAGAATTAATTAAGGACTCAGAATAACTCAGAAATTCTGAGTCAGAATAACCTCAAAAATTAGATCAAAGTTTGCAAATATTTTTTTGTCAAATGTTTGCCTAATATTTGATTAATTCATTTAATATATAAACACAAATTTAGTTGTCGTCAACATATTATCTGCTTTCATAGTAATAACTTTATTGACTGTCCGTCAAAACCTTCAAAGTTTTCTCTATGTTTTGACTCAATTTAAAAATGTATTGAAATGATTAGAAATTGATCCAAGCATATTCATCCAAGCATATGTCGATTATAAGATTTCTATTTAATAAGTCTAAGAAACAAATACTTTTAAGGATTTATTTAGAGATTTATTTTATTAACCAGGAAATTATTTAGAATTTTTATTTAAGTTACAAATATTATTTTTATTGGAAAATAGTATTATATAATATTTGTTTGATTTTTACAGATCTGTACTCTAAGTGCAGGACTTTCACATAAGTTTATGAAATTAAAAGAGAAGTAAAGGATAGGTTTTATATAAATTTTTGATTTCAAACATTATATTAAACTTTGATTTCAACAAAATTTTGAGTTAAATTCAATCAAAAACCAATTATTTAATGTTTTTAATATCTTTTATTAATACATAAGAAATTTTGTAAATAATTTATAAAATAAAACAAAAAATAGTATTTTTAGTGAAAATGAATAAAATTTAGAACATAAAAAGTGAACTCAAAATAAGGCCTATTTTATGGCCTGAATGAAGAAATAGACGGCGATTATCATAACTGAGTAAAGAACAATACTAATGATCAGACCGATAGACACTTGTGACTCACATCCACCTAAACATACAAATGATTAATTTATGTTTTTAAGTGTTATCTATTAATACCACTTTTGGCGACACAAGAAATTAAACCAAAAATCGAGAAAATCAGTAATAAAATGCATGCAATCAGTGATATGTAGCAAAGGGTCGGATTCTCGGTGTATGCGCCCCAAAATGCCAAACAACACAACAATAATGAGATTCCGGTCATAAGGACTCTCAAAATTTTGTCCGAATCGAAGGAATTACCGTCAATAAAGAGTCCAATGAGTATAATACAGGAAAGGAATCCCAGAATAACACTAATCACTATTATTCCGATTTTAGTGACATTATTTGCACCCGAAACCATTATTCGTTCCAAATACAATAATTAAGACCTAAATATTAAGAAGTGATTAACCAAATGATGACAATTAGTGATTACTTCACAAAAATTTCGTTTAAAATATTTAATATTTCGTTGAATTCAATGTTTGGGATCACTCTTACGAATGGCTCTGAATTTAGAATTATTTGAATTTATAATCGATTCTATCATTCAATTGAAGTCTCGTTCAAACAAACAATTTCTCATTTAAACTCATTTAAGTATTGCACTGAAGCTAAAACTTAAACTTAAGTTTGAGTTTCATTTGTGAATACGACCCTTTGTCTAAACACTTTTTTTCTCCTTATTCTATATTAATTCTATGGTTAAGATTATAATTAGTGCTAAGAGTTCAGTGATATTCATAACTAATAACTCGTTACAATTAATATATTGTTTCAAATTTTTTTCAGTTTTAAATAAATTATTTGTCATAAAATATAATATAAATTATATATTGAAATATAATTTATATAACATATCGAATATAACAAATCTTATGAACCAATTAATTAGAAATTTTATTAAACCAATCGTTGATTTCTTTACATTTTTAGTCTATCATTAAAAATGAATTACATGCAGGGATTAGTTTTTGTTAATTAATGCTATGAAAACATTTTTAATATCAAATATTAAGCATTGAATTCATTAACAAAACAATCGATTTAAGTTTAATCACTTTATATTTGGAATTTTTTTAAATAAACTATTTTTAGTAAAAATTTATTGAAATGATAAATAAGTTTTTGGTCATTTTCATTACTTTTGTTCAAGATAATTTATGTAAAATAATCAAATAATTTTAATAAAAAATATAATGGGAGTAACTATAGTAGTTGAATAACAAGATGACATTGATTAAATTTCGTTATGATAAGTATCTTCTGAAAGAAACTAAATATTAAGTAATTTTTTTTAACAGAATTTTTGACCTCATTTTTGAGTCAAATTCAGAGTTTTTTTTATCATTTAAAAAATTTGTTAAAAAAACTGAAAAGAAGTTGATTTGATATCTCTATTATATTAGAATATTCCTGGTGAAAAGGAACTTGGTAACCTAATCCTTTAAATTCTTAAAAGATGATTTCTTGCCATTACTTTAATTCATTAATACATTCATTAATCCATTATTTAATAATAAATTTGAAAAGTTTACAGAATAGACAATAATTAAAGAAAATATTAATTTCAATTCAGATTTTGTGTAATTAAAATCAGTTCATAATTGAGATTTAAAAAAGTGGTCACAAAAAGTTTTCATTTGAAAAACATTTTCTAAATTTATATAATAAAATAAAGTGTTTATCAAACTCTAGAAATTCAATAAATTGAAAGTACACTCAACTGCCATTTTTGTGAACGTCTGTTTTTATGAACTAGATAGTTTTTGTGAACTTAGGCTAAGGTTTA